>KN818261.1:9273-65931 GCA_000827485.1 Amanita muscaria Koide BX008 | reverse complement strand
TTGGCTGTGTGTACGCGCAGCCTGGACGCGTAATCACGACTATATAACTCATCTTCTATCGTTCCCGAGTTTGCACCAATACTACACTATACCATGGAATCCTCACGATCTTCTACGCCAGCTATAGAACCTGACGCACAGATGCTTGGAGTTGGGAAACAGTGTTCACATGAACATTGTCTGCTTGTAGACTTCCTGCCTATCAAATGTCAGCACTGCCGGGAATCGTTTTGTGGAGACCACTTCAAAGTCGAGGCGCATCATTGTCAACACTACGATGAGTCCAAGTACAATCGGGTGGCACCAAACTGTGAGCGCTCTTTACCTGTCGATTTGGATATGACATTGACCACGCGTAGGTCCTATGTGCAATGTACCGGTGGCAATCAAACCTGGGCAGGATCCGAACATTCGCATGGAGGAACACCTCGATAAAGAATGCGCGGTGATGACCGGTAAAGCGCCTTCGAAATCTATGCCAACGTGCGGTAGAGGGAACTGTAAGAAGGTTCTGTACACCCCAATCAAGTGCGATGTACGTATTGTCCATTTCTCTTAGGAAGACGGTCTTGATCAGCGTCGTATAGAAATGCAGGAAGGATTTCTGTGCAACGCACCGATTCCCTAAGGACCACAATTGCTCGGCCGCTTCTGTCGCTGCCAAGCCGTCGACATCATCTCGCCTCGGGTCATCACATCCCTTGGTAGCGAGATTCTCCGCTTCTTCAAGCAAGAATACCACTCCCGCCACGGCTAAGAAGGCGACTACGAGCAACACAGCCTCTATACCTAACATATCCATACCGACCCCTTCTCTATTCGACAAGACAGACAGGTGTGTTAATTTCATTTTTTCTTTCGCTTGTACCATTGACGGACGACCAGTTATTCCTACTCACACCCTGCTACTCAAACCACTAATTCTACGATCACGACCTACAACAACACTAATGCTTCAACTGACCAATGCAAACCCAAACCTATGAATAATCTTAATCCATATATTCCACGACCATTATTTTCTGCTGCATAATTAACCTGGTAGGCGAGCAAGATCGGAGAGAATCAGTCAAGTGAAGGCGATGCGGGAGCGGGCGAAGAAAGGGGTGAGTATATTGAGATGTGGTGAAACACAGTCTGATGTAATTGCAGCTATTGAGTGAGCGAGAGAAGGGGATTTTAGCGGAAGAGGAGGCAGAGCTGGAGAGGGAAGGAAAAGGAGACTGTATTATGATGTAGCGTTACTGACCAATCTGGATGACAACCGATCAAAGCGTGTGACTTTTTTTTTTTTTTTTGTTGCAATTGTTTTTATTCGCTGGCTAGATAGCATACGAACTAGAGCCCCCTTTAGGGGGCTCCTAAACTAAAACATAACTATTCGGTGCTACCCCCGTAGGGTCGTTAGGTTGAAGGTATCGGCGCAAATATGTAACAGTACATAGGAGAAATACTTTGGAACCAAGTAGGAGCCCATGTGAGGGCGTCGCTAAAGGAAAGACGGGGGTGGTGCGAGCATAGGAAAGAACCCGACCGCTAGAGTCGCTGGCAATTCCTGAGAGGGCCAATAGAGGCCATCCTTCCCAGTGGCGGATCATACGGGTGCACTGGGCAAAGCGTGTGACGTAAGCCAAGAAAGAGTACACTCATCAGGGGCTGTACGCCGTCCGTCCCGGGTACTTACTCAACTCTTTTGCTTCTCCGAGAAAAGGCAATCGCTCCATATGGTGTTGTTGGTCATCAAAACCTCCTCCTTTCCTTTCATCCAAATATCCCCGGACTTTATACCACGACTTCGATATGAACAAGGATATCCTCGAGCAGTTTAAAGCGCAAGTATCTCAAGAAGGACTGTTGCATCAAGGTGACAGTCTTGGCACGGACGACGAGACATTGCTGTGCGTACTTCTTGCGGTTCCCGGTACAGGGGGCGCTCACATAACTAACAGCCGGTTTTTGCGCGCTCGAAATTATGATTTGAAGCAGGCAACAAAGATGCTTTGTGATTGTCAAGAATGGCGGAAGACCGTAGACGGTGTGGGCATAGACAGTCTTTACAGAGAAATTGACCCCTTTGATGTGAGTGTGCTTCGTTGCTAGTCCCTTTTGATGGAAGCAGATGGCCGTGACCGTAAATAGTTTCCTGAACGGCAAGCGGTTTTTGAATCATGGCCTATGTGGTTTCATAAAGTAAGATACACCTGCTGCGGTTCCTGACCCTAGCTCATTCATTTTCTGATAGACTGACAAGGTCAGAACAAGGAGCGAATATTTTTGGCCGTTGTGTTAACCTTTTGCCGATTATCACAGAAGGGGCGCCCGCTCAATATCCATCGATTTGGGAACCTGGATTTGCCCAAGCTATACAAAGTATGCACGCCAGAAAGGCATTGGCAGAGTGTGCTGGTCAACTGTGAATCGGTAAGGTCAAATGACTATATGCACAATGGCGTTTTCTCATTGCGGTTTAGTTAACCAAGGAAATCCTTCCTGCAGCAAGTCGGGCAGCCGGGAGACACATCGGGACAGTCTTTGTAATCGTTGACCTGAAAGGCTTTGGGTATGTTACCCCGTGCAGGCAGGAAAGGAGTTTATTTGACCATGAGAACTAGGCTGCAACAGTTCTGGCAGATGAAGACACTAGCGCGAAGGGCTTTCCAGGTCTCCCAAGATTACTACCCAGAGACGTTCGTAATTCATATTGTTATATTGCTTGATCGCCGCTAACCTCTCAGCATGCAGAATGGGCCAGCTCACGATCGTGAATGCACCACCATCGTTTACAGCGATATGGAACGTCATGAAACCGTGGCTATCAAAGGAAACTATCGAGAAAGTTGACATTCTTGGGAGCAACTACGAACAAGTCTTGCTCGATTTGGTTAATGCTGAGAACCTGCCGAGTGTGCTCGGGGGGAAATGTACATGCGACAGTGCTGGTGGGTGTCAATTTAGCGGAGAAGGGCCATGGCTTGAAGGCAGAGAGGGGTGGGGGCCGCACGCGATGAAGTCATAGAGGAATGAAATAGGAGAATAGAGAGAAGTGTTGTTTACTTACATATATGATATAATCATTGTGACTCGGTTGTTCCGAATTCCGAATTCCATCATTATGACATCGACCCTGTATCACAACGGGCAGCCCGGCTGCAAGAGATCTCCACCTTACCCGTGCAATGTCAAGGGAGGTCAAGGGGCGTCAGGGTCCACAGCCCTTTCCTCTTTTTTTTATAAATTCAGACTGCTCTGTCGTCGTTTTCTGCAAATATTCTTCAATCCAACATGGCGCGGGCAATTTCCTTTTGCGTCGCATACCTTTTATTTTCAACACCTCTCATTCTCGCTCTTCCATCAGTCCCTCGTCAGCTGTGCCACCGCGCATCCGATAATAAACATGTTATTGCCCACCACATGGTCGGAAATACGTATCCATATACCCTCAGTAATTGGCAGAGTGACGTTTCTCTCGCCCATAGTAAATGCTTAGATGCATTTGCTCTGAACATGGGTTCCGATAGTTGGCAACCGGACAGAGTTGCGGACGCGTAAGTACGGTCACTTTTGTGCGCGTACAGGAGAGCTTACGTTGTTCAAGTTACAACGCTGCGCAGCAGTCCAATACAGGCTTCAAGCTGTTCCTCTCTTTGGACATGTCGTGCGTAAAACCTACGTTGCTATGGTATCAAAAATAATTTCAACTTGGTCTTTTCAGCTCCCTCCCCTGTAGCACTGCAGACCATGCTAAAGCTTTGCGCAATCTTACCACCACGTTCATTTCACGTCCCAGCCAGCTTATCTACAATGGTCATGCTGTGGTGTCAACATTTGCGGGCGAAGCTTGCACCTTTGGCCAAGCAAACTCACAATCAGGCTGGGACACACAATTTGCAAACCATCCTGATCTCAAGGGCAAAATTTACTTTATGCCTTCCTTCTTCGTTGCGCCAAATCAAATTTCTCAATATTCTAACGTACTCGACGGCTATTTCAATGTAAGCTTTTGTCTTCTGTTTTTGGGCAAGTCCTGACTAAACCCCCCCCCCCCCCAGTGGAATGCAGGTTGGCCAACTAGTCTGACTTCCTCGGACGCGGGCAATGCCGAGAACGACCTGAACACATTCGTTTATTCCATGCAAGCCGATAAATCTTTCCTTGATGTGCTTAATTCAATGTCACCGGGGCGCGGATACATGGCCCCGGTATCGCCTTGGTTCTTCACGCATTACGGACCAAACTCGTTTAACAAGAATGTAACTCTACCCGTCTTTCATTACTATCATCCCATGAACTGACGCTCCCGTTCTCAGTGGATCTACCTTGCAGACTGGCATCTTTACAATAAACGGTGGCAGACGCTTATAGCGAACAGGACACAGTTTGATTTTGTCCAGCTCCTTACATGGAACGATTACGGCGAGTCACATTATGTCGGTCCTATTGAGGGTGCCCAGCCGAACAGCCAGGCCTGGGTTAACGGCTTCGATCACACTGGTTGGCTTTCTATGGCGTGCTACTACGCTACGGCATTCAAAACCGGTACTTACCCGCCTATAACATCAGACCAGATATATATGTGGTCGCGGCCCCACGCTGCTAAAGCCACAGCTTCCAACGATCCAGTGGCTCGCCCGACAAATGCGGACTTGGTAAGCATACATGATATCCGGGGGCACCGCAATGAATCTGATTCAACCTCAACAGACTCAGGATCGAGTTTGGGTTGTGGTCATGGCCACGCAAGCGTCGAAGGCTGTCCTTAGCACGGATTCTACGCTTGCTCAAAAACAGACTTTTGATGCCCCTGCGGGCGTAACTCTATTGTCAGTACCCATAACGCCGGGTGGGATCATGTATGGCGAGATCCAGCGCGGAGGCAACACAGTTGTTAAACTTCAGCCACAAGGATTTGTCTTCAACGGCAGTCCCGTCACCTATAACTTCAATGCTCTCGTAGCCAGTGCTTCGACCTAAACTCAAAGACTGGACTATAGCTTTAAGATTACATTCGTTATCTTGTTCTTGCTTTTTGTACCGCACGCTCATTTATTGAATAAAAGAACTATTCGAATGTATCACGCACAAGTCCAAGTTAAAAATAAGTATAAAATCATGCATCCTACACCTATCCTGCGCGATGCATTCAGCGATCTAGGACAAGTTCCGTATCTCCTGCTCCTTCAACCTAAACTCCAAGACTGGCGTAAGTTAGTTATGAACCGCTTATGTATTCTCAGAGCCATCAAAACCTCTCTGAGAGCATTGTACCTCGCCTAAAAAGCGGCAAGGTGCTCTGACCGCTCTGACTGCTCTGGCCGAAAACCTGATGCATGACTGACTGGCGATCTCTGACTCCTATTGTTCGTACCATGACATCAACCAGCATCATGTCTCAAACCTCTGCAAATCCTGACGGCCAGAATCCTACTTCACATGCCCTAAAACCTGACGATCCTAAAATCCGTATTCTCGAAATACTCAAGGAGAAGCTGAACGAAGAAGGCAAATTTGTCCCTGAGTACATGGACGATGTGACTTTGCTTGAGTTCGTTTGCATTTGCTTTGAGGCATTGTGCTTGCAATGCCGTGTAGCATGCTGTACAAGCTGATGATACTTTCCACAGCTTCCTTGATGTCAACCGTTTTAATGTAGACCTTGCCAAAGAGATGGTTCTTGTATGCGAACAGGGGAGGCAAGATCTTTGGGTGGATAACATTTTAAGGTATGTTGGCTCCTTTCCCTTGCCCTCATCAATGCGCTCATCTCAAGTACAGAAGTTTTCATTTCGCAGAAGGAGAGCAGGTAAAACTCTATTCTCTCTCTGCCCCTATTGTACCCTATTGACATGGAATAATTGTAGGCAGCATCCCTTTGGTATCTTGACACGTGCGGCATTGGGCAGCTCTACGCCTTTGCCGCCCCTGAACGTCCAGCCAAATTATTCATTGAGGAAGGCCCCATGTGCACCGCTGCGCAGGCACACCCAGATGAAACAACCTGGACTGTCATAGACATACGCCACACCTGGGATGATGGCCTTTTCCTCGCCAGATATTACGTTATGGAATTCAGGGCAACACTATACCCGGAAAGGATTGGCAGACTCTTTCTTGTTAGATTGCCCCTGGAGTTTTCGGCTGATTGGGAATTCATCAAGTCCAGGTTGAATTCGGTGACACTGTCGAAGATTAGAATATGTGGACCAGAATGCGAGATGTTCTTGTTGGAGCAGATACCTGCGGAGAACTTGCCCAAGAATTTTCATGGGCGCGTCGTAGATCCAAATCCATTGCATCCACACGTAAGGTTTCCAGAAGGCTCGCCCAGGAGTTGTCCTCGTACACAGTAGTACATGTGGCTAGGATGCCCATTGCTCAATGACTGTGGTCCGCATATGTATCATTAGAATAGTAAATGCAACTATGATCTCCGAGCGACTGAAGAAAAGGGGAACGTGTACTATAATTCACTGTCAGGACCCACAAGTTCAACTAACGTTGAGTCAGAAACAAACTTCGTCACCCTCTTACTCGAAATGCCACCTCGCAAGGATGCCGAGTACATGGATGTCGATTAAGACTCTGACATATCTCTTCCGGACCAGAATTACGCTGCGGGTAAGAAGAAAGGAAGGGACAGGCAAAGCCGGAGAGCGTGAGCGAGGAAAAAGAAAGGGCAAGGCGAAGGACAATGTCTGCCATGCAACAAGTCTTACATTCTAACGGTGTTAGCAACCGTATACATGGGAAGCGTCGAATGCACGAAGGCCGCAAAACTAACTTGAGAGGACTCTATACGCAGACTGTTGGCTCCAGCTGCAGCCGTGCGTCGTACCATCATCAGGCATCTCATTCTACTCCTCGATCTTTCGGCATCCATGATGGATAGGGATATGCGGCCGACGCGATTCGACCTCGGGAGTTTATCACAGAGTGGTTTGATCAGAATCTTTGGGCCAGATGGACATTCGTTATCTTGTTCTTGATTTTTGTACCGCACGCTCGTTTATTGAATAAAAGAACTATTCGAATATCACGCACAATGTGCATTGAGTCCAAGCTAGAAAATAGGTATAAAGTCATGCATCCTATCCTTGGCATCCTGCGCGATGCATTCAGCGATCCAGATCAAGTTCCGTATCTCCTGCTCCTTCAACTTGACGTAGCCATAAAACACTCCGTAATGGAATTGTTGCAAGAATGAAAGCTTGTTGAGATGGATTTCTGCCCGGAAGAACTTGTCTTCCAGCTGTGCCGCCACCCCGAGACTATCGTCGCTTTGGCCTGAGAGGGAAGAGTCGAGGAATGAACGATACTCCAGCACCATGTCGCATGCAGCGCGAACTTGGTCGATATCGTCTGCCCTGGCTAGCATGTTATTCCCTGCAGGGAAGAGTCGACCGATGCTAGGGAACAGTCTAGCACGTTGCTCTTTCGTAAGCTCCGTGTTGAATGAGTTGATGGTGATGTTGATCGCGCGGCGGTCAGCTTCGAAAGAGAGGATGCTGTGCATCACGTCGGATGTTGGCGAACCCAAAGTGGCACAATACTGGTAGAAATCTTCCAGGTAGGCCTTGTACACCGTGTTGCGAACGATTTCGATGTTGAGGTCGTCGAGGTCATGTGGGGAAAGGCATCCACGGAAGTAAGGAGCTAATTAAACGATGGGATTAGGGTAAAATGAAAGTGGTTAAGAAGGGGTGCTTGCCTAGCGGCGTTTCGACTAGCACGCTCTGGTAAAGTTCTTCCACGTTCGTTGCTACGCAGAGGGCAGGCATAGAGTCAAAGACACCAAGAGGGTGGCAACGTTCCAAAAGTTCATGTGTATCACGTTCGTGTAGCGTTCCCGTGATGAGGAGGACGACATTGTCAATCATATACGCGTACCTGGGCGCTGTGCTCAGCTTGCATCATGCAACCAAGAGAAATGATCCCTACGTGATGTAGTCCAAAAACTTGCTCAACGGCTCGACAGCATTACTTCGCAGGTAGTTAAACTGATTGACCAACACTTGCGTCGCCTTGTCCGCGATGGTAGACGTCGACAGTGGGAGGGGCTCGTTTGCCAGAAAGTTGCCATAATCTGTAGCAGAGAGCTGCGTCCGAAAATCTAAGGGAAACGGAAACATCAACGCCCATGGACACTGTGCGAGCAAATCAAGTACACACCCTCCAACGTTTCACATTGAGTCAAGTTCGCATAGTGACTTTGAGAAAGAATGCCTGATTTATAGCCTCGTAAAACACCTTCGAGGAAACCGGTATCGACCTGAGAATAAGCAGCTGCGTAAGTTGAGCTTTTGAAGGTGAAGTGGCAATGTGGAATGTGGAACGAACGTTGAAGAATAAAGCCTCCATAGCAGTCGTTGGCACAGGTGTACTGGACAAGTTTGGTTGTATGGGAGATTATTTCCAAATGTAGCAGGTCCACCTCAGCGTATAACTTATTCTATCTTTGCAATCATCTCCCCCGGTTCCATGGCGCCATATTGGAACCTATTGCGACATGATACTACCCCGCCGGCACATATAAACTGTGAGATGTTGGGTTTAGGACGGTTCTCCGTGAAGAATGTCCGAGGTTTCCAGTCAAGAGAAGGGGTCCACAAATCAAGGGTCTCAAGACGAAACAGAAGACAAGAAGCTTGTCTGGAAGGTCGATCTCAAGTTCGTGCTGCGCCGTTATCTGTTTGCTCTCTTGCCGTTTGCTTAACGCGCAACCCAAGCTTGCTTCCAATCTTGACTTTGCTTTATTTACTCAGCTACCTTGACCGGTAAGCGTGCCTATTGGATCCCTCGTCATCTAACTCTGAGCTTTTTATAGCACGAGCATAGGAAATGCCAAGTATACCAGTCCTTTTTATGACCGCGACTCTCACTAATTCTGAACGCACCCCAGAATAATCGGCTTAGTACAAGTCAGTTAAGCTTCTGCGCCGTTCAAATAGGCTATCGTCCTGATCGGTCCCAGGATGTCCATATGGCCCCTGATGATTACAATACGGCTCTCGCCATCTTTTTCGTGGCATATGTTGCGCATGAAATACCAGCAAATGTATGTAACCTGCGATTATTTAGCTTTCAGAGGTTTATACGGCCTAACGCCATAGATAATGCACGTCTCTTGTGGCTGTTTCCAATTTTATCATGTTACTAATGGATTCATAGCCTGAAGCGCTTCAACCCCCGGGTTTGGTTGCCATCTCTCACCCTCGTGTGGAGCATTGTCACTATTTTTCAAGCTTTCGTGACAAATCGAGCAGGATTGTTTGTTATACGTTACCGTGAGTAACGGGTGTTGGGATAGCTCAGCATCTGGTACAGGTTCTGATCTTATTTTCTAGTCCTAGGTGCATTTGAAGCTGGCCTATTTCCAGGAGCTGTATATGTTTTCTCAGTCTATTACACCCGGTACGTGGAAAAGCATAAATTTAATCGAGTTGTGTGATGACTAGCGTGAAGTCGCGAACGGAGCTGGCGTGTATCTATCTTGTTCGGTGGAGCCGCTTTGGCCGGAGCATTTGGAGGTATGGATGTCATTTCTGAGTTTTTTACATCCTTTTTTTGACTGTCACAGGTCTTCTGGCGTATGTACTAGGGCTAATGGATGGCATTGGCGGCAAGAGGGGGTGGCAATGGTGATGTATCCAGACATATTCCGGAGTATATGTGAATTGATATGTTTATCTAGGATTTTCATTGTAGAGGGTCTCCTAACCGCGGTAGTCTCAGTGGCCGGATATTTCATCGTGCCAACATGGTCTCACAAGGCTTCCTTTGTGAGTTTTTACCTTGCTTCTCGTTAGATACGAACCCGACTCGGATCTTTTCCAGCTTACAGAAGATGAACGGACACGCCTTTTGAACAGACTCAAAGCTGATAGTGATGCGGGTGAAAAGGAACGATTCCGGCGTCGATATGTTCTACAAGCTTTCGCAGATCACCTGGTTTGGGCATATGCACTGTTGTTCCATGGGTTTTCTTTCGCGCAATATTCACTTAGCCTCTTCATGGTAACTGACACTCTACTAAGGATTCATAGTCTATGCTCACAACTTTGGCTCAGCCGACTCTTATCGCAAACATGGGTTACCAAAGCTGGAAAGCGCAGCTGTTCGTTCGATTCTTACCATCTTGCGATACTGGAATAACGTGACGAACTCAGCATGACTATCCCTCCAAATGCAGCGGCATGCATATTACTTTGGCTTACAGTTTGGCTATCGTCACGCATTAACATGAAAGCCCCATTCATAATTGGATCAGCCGTCATAGCCGTCATAGGCAAGTATTCTTGAAGGACGCTGAACAGCGCCCAATCGCTCAACATTTGCCTTTTGATGCAGGTTACATCATTCTACTCACAACGAAGACAGGTACGTCGGTGGTGTTCGCCCCCAGTCAACGGACTTTCTCATCACATATCTACAGCCGGGGCACAATATACTGGCGTTCATTTTGCAGCTATAGGTATATTTACTGGTAACGGACTGTTGCTAAGGTCCTGCGCATGTCTAATACCCCATAACCATGTCTTACGCTCTATCCCAGTTGGCCTAGCGAAAACGTATCGGGTCAAACGAAGCGTGCGGTTGCTCTCGCAATCCAGATCGCTATTGGTGATCTGGGAGCAGTCTCGGGGTGCGACATTGTTAGATATGACTGAAACATGGAACTAAATCGTATTCAGCGTATTGGTTTATAGGCCGAGTTTGTCTTCAAACAATTATCGCACGCCTCACATAATAGCGATCGGTTACCTTATATTTGGGATGTTCTGGGCGGCATATCTCTGGTTCTGGATGGGCCGTGCAAACGTTGAACGAAAACGTCGCCTTCAAAATCTGGACCAGATTGAGCGTGAAAGGTGTCGCCAAGTGGAAATGAGACAAGAGCAAGGAGATAGGAACATCTATTATAGATTTGTCTTATAAGAGTCATCGTTCGCTGTAATTATATACAATGATGGCGGAATACGTTATCTGGAATTGATGTCAAGGGAAGGGAATAATATCATGCTGTATCGATAAATGCTTGGTAACCACTATGAAGACGGACTTAAATAAGAAACAAGTGCAAGTCCTTGAATTCACAGTTCCATGGTTTTTCTTCTCTTAGTTCGTGGTGCTCGGTAATAATAATCTGCGTCATCATCGTCAGTGTTGGTTTCGTCGGGCACAACAATGGGGTGCAATTGCTTGTGGTATTCATTGAGATGCTTTCGAAGGTGTCGCAGACTTGTGGACATTGTCTTCATGAAATCGGACTGTTTGCCGTATAGGTAAGGTCAGAAGATCTCAGTCTACCAGACAAATTATTTACCTTAGGTAGGTGTACAGGCATGTCTGCAGCCAGAGTATTCTGTTCAATTTGGCGTTTCTTCGCTGTGTGCTATAGCAAGCTTAGCATAGAATTAAAGGAAATATAAGCAAGCTTACTTTCCGCTGCTCGAATCTCAACAATTCACCTAAGTTGCTGACCCATAAGCGCAAATGATGTTCCTTAGTCTGTGCGAGAGATAGAACGGAACCAGTGGGCAATTTCCCTTTGATCGGGTCGCATGTGACGTCGTCTTCCGAGTCTGGAACGAAGTACGAACGGACAGCTGCCGCGGCCGACCGTCTAGGGCGCTTTTTGTTCTTCGTGGGAGCTCTTGTAGAGATGGGTGAACACAGAGCAGGCGCGCACATAGATTTACTCGTCTTTGTTCGAGCTTTAAGCGGTTGTTCATCTGTTGAGAGGTATTCAGTTTCATCACTGTAGAATCTGGCTCCCAATTCAATAGCACGAAAGAGCTTTGGACTCTGTCATCAATGGAATGAGTGGGATAGATGTGAACAGAAAAAGATACGGACGGGGGCCTTTCCTAGGCGGGCCAGTATACGAAAATGCTTCAGGGTTACGGGAACGAAATTTATAGCAAGGTCATTCGGAGACATGAATTGGTGCAATAGCTACAATCATTAGTAAATGATACATTCTTCGTAATGAGACTCACAGATTCGTTGTTGTTAATCACTGCATGTGTCATGAATGCGGCAGCGGCAGCGCTCTTCGCGCCCAGGCGTTTCTTGAGCCATAGACCAACATCAAGGCAATCTGTCAGCGGGTTAGACAAAGCCATGTACGAGTAAAAGACCATCAAACTTGGTGGATAATGCATTTTGCCAGCCGAGTCATTCAGAGTACCCCAAGGGAAATCCATTCTTCTCCTTGATCGAGACGGGGCGGCTTCATCATGGCGAATCATAGTTGACAGAGATTCCTGCGTAATAATCCCCTGATATGATTATAAGATGGTTTTCATAGAACTGCAAGCAACACACTTACAAGATCGAATCGATCTTCCCCTTTTGCCATTGAGTCAGAAGGATGATTCCGTGTATAAAAGAGATCTTCAACGCCAAACTTCATATAGTCGCGAGCGAGTTGGGCTTCGTGCGCAGAAGCGGCCTCTGCGTCATCTTCCCAACAGGGCAAACTGTCGAATTCAACTTGGTAGTGATCCAGCACATGCCGCTCTATAATGTGCATTAATTCTGAATCTGAATGGTCTTGACATATTTTGTCCAAAAATCTCCCCTAAACTCGTGTTGATCAATCTGAACTGAGTGGCATCCGCTTCGACTCACCTTGCTACCGATTTCAAGGCACCGAGCTGCTACTTCCCCCAACAGTTCAAGAATCTCGTCTTCTGAAAGACCTTTTGTGCCATCTTCCTTGGTTACCATTCGTTTGGCGTAGTTAATCACAGTCTCGGGCTTCTCAACGAAGGGATTCATCAGAACTTCATGAATATCGGCCCTCGTGATCGGCGTCACACCCATATTCTCCAACTTTTGATGAATAGAAGCCGGTGTAGAATAGGCGTGTTCATTGGATAGGAAGGTGACGAGGACCATAACAAGTCGCACAAGGCGGTCCTCAGACGGCATATCAGCATGTAGGAAGCAAAGATTTTCGATTACGGTAGGGTTCGTTATAGACCTAGTTTTTTGGAATGTCTGGGCATGAATGTTAGTCGTGTCAGTGCAAATATGGAAGTAACAAACGCCTCAACCTTGATCAGATCGCACACGAGCGTACTAGGCAAAACTAAGCACATATACAATGAGGAAGAATACGTTGCCAATACCTCAATTCAAATCGCAAAAACCCTGTCCTATCTAAAAGCTTCAAGGCACGATAACCAGGACCGTTAACCTTTGCTTCCATGCACACTTCAGACGCAACGGTCCGCGTGACAAACATCCTGCAAGGAGTAAGACAAGCGAACATTGTGAAAAAATACCTTACGTACGAGGATTCAAGCTTGCAAAGTTCTCTAACGTTCTGTGCAATTTCTTCCGGGTTCGCCTCCGCAAAGGGAAGAGGCTTTTCAAACATCTTTCGGAAAACAAAGTCACGGTACTGTTGACCAGGGACGGTAAGAAGATCATTAGCAAGAGAAGCAGTGAAATAAACCTTGCTATCCATGCAGAAGCCATTTGCAACCGCATATGGCAATAAACGGGGTTCTACAGCTAAGGCTAAAGGAAGTCGAGACATGATCGGATCCTAGGCGCTATATGAGGATTATACTCTTGCTTTGATACAGCATATAGCAGTACCTTATTGCATAACGGCATGAACTGTATGTAATATGGCAGCCGAGTCATCGAAACGGTTGATAAATGCGTACCTTGTAAGTTTCTAGGATATCTTTGATCGTTTCCCAGCTGACTGATTTCATCTCGGAAGGGAATCTACTCTCCTTAAGAAACAGCGCGAAGAGGCTCCCGTCGTCATCGTTCTTACGGCACCGTTCGGATGAGCTTCTGTGGCATAGAGGCACAGATGACACACCTTTCCCCGAGGTATCTCTCCATACCGTCGCTCCGCAATCGAAAGGAAATAGAGGAAGACACGCAGAGAGACACTTCTGACCCATGTCCCCTTGATGAAATGACTATGGGTATGAAAGTAATGGTGTATAGCGATTTGGACGAGATACCGCGACATATGCGCCCCGCTCTCGAGAAGGATCTGAGATGGTCATGGATCAGTCTCCCCAGTGGCTGGGGCTGGAAGGGGCGGATACGTACGTCAATAACACGTTCGGTCACGAGTCTGCCGCGAGCGAACGCAAAGTATAATGCTTCAATTGGCCCATAACGGGTAAGGAAGTAGTGGGCGCGAACGTAAGAATCCTGGGAGAAGGCATGGAAGCGCTTGGAAGCGTGCGTCAAAGGGCCTGGATCATTGAGTTCGAAGAAGATCAGCTGGAGGACTTCGTCTAGGAGCCAGTCAGGCGGATGGGGCAACAAGCGATGAGTCGAAACAGGAACATACCGCAAACACGATCCATGAGTGAGGACAACAGGGGGATGATGTGGAAAAGACGAAAAAGACGAGAGAAATGGCGGAGAAGGGCGAGGGGACGAGAGAAAAAGGAGTTTGAAGATGGTCGTCAGAGGAAGGAGGAGGAGGAAGACATGATGGCCAAAAGATCACCATTCGGACGGAGGTCTAATTATTCGGGGCAACAGCTTTCCAAATAAGGTAAACTACTATAGGCTCAGAACTCCCCCTTGTAGTATCCTCGCCAAACTAACCAAGGTAGCCTCCAGTCTCGCACCTGAATTCTCCGGTCAAACGCATTAAAGTTTACCTTTTCTAATCGCTCAAGTATATTCGATGCCGGGATCTCCCACCATCAGTAAGTTTAAACTTTTCCACCACCAAGCATCAACGTAATACGTACCCCACTTAAAAATATCGGTACCGCCCTCCGCGGCACCTTGCTACCCATTTCTTCACCTTTAAACATGTCGCGCGCTGTTATCATGTGATCGTTGGCAAAAGTGGCAAACTCAAACACGGCGTCGTGCAGCCCCCGCGCCTCTGATCCGTGTCGGAAAACGTCTTCCTGGTTGACCCCGTGTTTTGAAGTAACCTCAGCTGGTATAATCATCCGTCCTTGTCTAGCGTGAAATGGAAGGCCGCGAATCAACGTGCTAATAGTTTGCGCCACGCCAAGATGAGAAGCGGCGTGCGAGAGCGTGGACGAAGAGAGGGACAAAAGGGAGAGCAAGAGGTAGAGGACCGTGCTTGAGGTTGATTCAGCGTGAGACGTTAGCGAGTCTATCGTCAAGTGTGTAGGAGTATGGAGCTCTGCGTCCTATAGCGTTTGTTCATCGTTAGCGGAAGGTGTTTCAGGATTGAAACCAGAAGAAGCATACGCGTGCATCTATTATTCGTTTGAAGTGGTAAGCGGGAAGGTGTGCTCGCTGCATGGCGTCGTGTAACGCGAGCGCAATTGGGTGCTGTGGTGGTTTGCCCTATGAAAGCCGCCTAATCAAAAACCCTGGCTCCATTTTGAACGAGAGTCAAATCGCACCTGTGAGCAGTCCTTTATCACGTCGCGCCAAAACTGCATCCTCATATTGCCAATTGTCGCGTTTGACACGTTATCTTGCACCATGGCAAGTTCTACCTACGCAAGACTTGACAATTAGACTAGTACTTGACAGTCGGAGGGTAGACAAACCTACAGAGAACGCCTTGATCGCAAAATAGCCACCTTGAGCCTCCTTCGGGTAGAACGCCGCCAACAGATAAGATTCATAGTCGTGTTTCCGCACAAGTTCCCTGCAGTATGCAGCAGGATCGGCTAGACCAGGAGATGATTCTGCAGAGTAGCATCTCTGTAGACGTTCATTCAGTCCCTGTTGCAGCAGAGCTCCCGAGAACCTGCTGGAAGGAATTTTTAGGGCATGGGCCAGGGACTGGATGCCGGTTGTACGAATGAACATCAAGTGGTCACTCCGTTGAATACAGTAACGGCCCGCGACAGAGACAAAATTAAACTTCATTCCACGGTCGCCGCGCCGATATAACTAAATTTCAAGCTTCCTGCACTGCTGTAATTGATACATTATGACTGTAACCTAGTGAAGCAGGGTCACTGGTATTGGTAAGGATTACAGTAGCTGTATATGAAGAGTAGTTGACAAAGATCTAATCTCCCACAGCTAGTAAGTCAAGGTTCGTAAACTCTGAGGTTGTGTTACAGCAACCCAATGGAATCCAATCACTGAAGGAGACATTTCGGGCTGCGAGGCTTGCGATTGAACACAGCACCTTGAACCGCCAATTGGGGCGGCTATGTTTGGCGCCACGCCACAGAAACAAACACGATATCGGGATGTCTTCTCGACACTCAGGTGTCCAAAAAGAGGTCTTCGCCTTGTATAGACGGTCGTTTTGGTCCTTTTCTTCGTGTCCATGCTTCTGACAATTGAACCAGGGCTCTACGTATGACCAACACGAAACCGCCCCTTGCCCGTCCTAAATTCCGCCTATTCGTACAGTACACATTCCGTACCAACGCCACAAATATAACACCCAGGGACGTCAGCACTATAGAACACCTTTTGAGAAAAGGCCGGAGACAACTAGAGATGTACGAAGACCCGTCTGTGAAGGATTGCTGGGTGTCACAGGACATGAAGACATGGGCTGATTCCAGCCCAATTACTAGACGATCATCATCACCATCGTGATAGGCTAAACTGGTGTATCAAAGCATTTCTGCAGGATACTCCAAATTTTATGTTAACTCCAGTTGGCCAACTTAAATTTATTAGAATTCGGGTGCTGCAGAAATGCTCTACTTATTAGATATATATATCAAGGCCGGCGTTGCCTCCCCCTCCGGAAATAAAGCATCTACAAGACCGACAGGCGTTTGTCGTCGTTGGATCGTCTGTTCGGCTGTTTTCGCTTTTCTATGCTCTTTTCCCCCCTCCATCCACCGTCTCTATGGTATTTGGGAGTTCTTCTGTAGAGTGGGACGTTTGAGCAGCTGAGTCATTGCTTGGCGATTCCTTTGTGTCCGAATGATGTTGCACTTCTTCAGAAGGCTCCTGAAGAGCTGTGTTTGTGGCCTCTGCCTCCGTCCTCAACCGAGCCTCTCTTCGTCTTTTCGTCAGTTCTCTTCGTGATAGAGTCTGCGCACGATCTTCTTCTAATTTTTTATGCTGGTATTGCAAAACCACTTCATCTTCTGCCTGTTGCTTCTGTTCTTCGATGAGTTTCGTGGCACCTTCATAAGCCAGCCGACGTTCATTTAGAACAGCCTTGATACGGGCCATAGTTTTGCGGCACTTCATACAATCGAGATTCAGTGGCCAGATAGGATACGAGGAATTGGCTTACTTGATGAACACGCTCTGCAGATGCCTGCAAGCCCGTGTCGGATATTCCCATCCGCCTTGCTTCTTCCTTCTGCGTAGCCAACAGATTCCGTTCTCGAAGGACGATATACCATAGTGTGTGAAGATCTTCAAAGCTTTTCAGACGAAGTTCCGAGGCTTTCCATGCTCTGCCTAAATATAGTTGAGTGCAAACATGAGGAATAAGCACGGAGGACTACACACCTGTTCTGGATTGTTCCACTTTGCTCGGATGTTCGACCGTTTCATACCTGGCTTCTCCTACCAAGTCTGCACTGTCCTTTTTTCTAAAGAAGTGCCAGAGCCCATGGTCTTCCCTCACAAATACTCTTCCGTGTTGCAATATCGAAGATGCAGGTTTGCTGGTGACGGGTATTGAGGAAGAGGTTGATGTGTTCTTGGTGCTGACAGGTACAACCTGTGCAAAGCTACGCTTCAAAATGAGATGCGCGCGCTTTGACACATTACAAGAGCGGCCAAGCATGCTGCAGAGCGGTTCGAAATGGGCTGTACTACGCGTCACACGCGTGACTTCTTTTTATTTAACTTCAAAGGCAGCATCTACATATATGTAAGTTGAATAGAGAGGCGTTGGTGGTACTACGCCAATTTCTGCAGGTTCGTGCTGTTTGGACTTTTACTTCAACGTGCGAATCAATCATGATATAAGTACCACCGTTCCAGTAGAAATCCAAACTAATTACTTTATTATTGCTTAGAGCCTTTCAACAAGCGAACGGTGGTGCCGGATCAAGTTATAGAAAAATACAGCTACAAGTTTGTTTGATACTAACGACGAGAATCGATGCAAACCATTGCGAGCAGGAAGCATTGATCTCAACGTCCTCGCCCAATATTGGCGTGAAATAATATTACAGGCATGTTTAGATTTCGACGGCTGACATACTACTTATAGGGCCTCAAGCCACCCTATGCTCATTCTTTCACTCGAACCCTCACCATCCCCACTGTGATATCTGGCATATCGCATCATACACTTTAAATGGACTTACGGACATATTGTTTTCTTAACTTACATACTGTATACCACCCATTGTTTCTTTACTGACCTTTTATAGCTCCCGGGGATGTGCTTCCCTTGTCGTGGACCCGGGGCTTAAGCCTCTGCGCAAGCAGGGACGACCAAAAGCACATTAAGTTTGGTTTTCACAAGGACGAATGTGCGTACTCAAACTGCCTGCGTGGTTGCTCATAACAGAGGAGGTGATAGAATTGACAGAAAGGCAGATTAAATCGATGGTATCTTGACGTTGGACGCCTTTTGTTGCGCTGGTCTGGAGGACCGAGAACCTGTACAACTTTTGAGGATGCACACTGTCTGCGCGATCGCAACAATGTCTTTTGAAACCCGGAAATCAGACGGCACCGGTAGTGGCATCCACATTTGCGCCCTCCGCACGTTCAGCGATTTCATTCTGTTGTTTGTCTCAGTGGCATCACAGGTACAATAAATATGCATACGGTTCTATCTGTAAATGCAAAATAAAATGTCGCGATGCAAGAACAGTGAAAACAACTTAAGGCAAGCGTTTGGTTTAGTTCGATGTCATTCTTTTGATAAGCTTACAGATGTGTCAGTGAATAGGTTGCCTCAGTATATCACAGGCAAGAATCTTGAATGATGCAACTGTGAGGACAGTATGTGAAGTCCTGGCAGTAGTGGCAGGTACAACCGAGCGCACAGAGATGACGGTCCGGACTCTAAGTATTCCAGATCAAGTGAATCATGGAAACCTTCCTTCAACGAAGGCCTGATATTGGGGCAATACATGCCGAGTTTGATTACTAGCTCTCAGATGGCACGAGCGTCACAGAGCGACGCGAGTTGAAACAGGGGTCAATTAAGTAAAGTGTGACAATGACATGGTGTGACAGGTCGCGCGAGTCACCGTTCATTGAATCAGGCTATCGCTTTCGGCATTGCGCCCGCACAATGTCTTCCTTAAACAAGCTTGCAATTCGTGGAATACGTTCTTTTGATGACAAGCAGATATCTGTCATCGAGTTTTTTACCCCTGTCACTGTCATCGTTGGTCATAATGGAAGTGGGAAAACTACCATCATCGAATGCTTGAAGTACGCCACAACTGGTGAACAACCTCCAAACACGCGCGGGGGTGCATTCGTACATGATCCAAAGATGGCTAATGAGAAAGAAGTCAAAGCCCAGGTTAAGCTTCGCTTCCATGCGGCCAACGGCACGCGCATGATTGCTGTTAGGAACTTGAGTGTTACTGTGAAGAAGACGGGTTTGACGATGAAAACTCTTGAGAGCATCCTTGGCTTGGCAGACGCAGATAACAAGAACAACAAAGTATGTTCCTCCATGTCGCTGAATTCATTGCCGTCCCCTAAAATCAGATTAGCGAGCAGTAATATCAACAAAGTGCGCTGAGATGGATGCGGAAATCCCTCAGTTGCTCGGGGTGTCGAAAGCCGTGCTTGAGAATGTCATATTTTGTCACCAAGAGGAGTCTTACTGGCCGCTCGCTGAACCTTCAGTCCTCAAGAAGAAGTTTGACGAGATATTTGAGGCTACCAGGTATTTCATCGTATGGCAGTATTTTGCCCAGTGACATACGCATCTTGATCCAGGTACACAAAAGCTTTAGACTCTATCAAGACCTTGCGAAAAGAACGCATGTCGCAACTCAACACAGAGAAGGAGCGCTTATTAGGGTTGTCGAGGGAAAAGGCCCATTCAGATAAACTCAAGAACCGCGTCACGGACCTTAAATCGACCATTGCTGCCAAAGAGGTCGAGTATGAGCAAGCCAAAAGCCAGCATGACAGTTTAGGAGAGGCAAATCGCAAATTTTATGACTATTCTAGTAAATTTCGCGAAATATTTGTCAAAGTGGAAGGCTTAGAAGAGAAGGAACAGAGACTAAAGAGTGACCGGGATGAAGCCAAGCTGAATATTCAGGAACTACCAGGTCAGGCTATTTCGGCTATTCTGTATAGCCATGACTCAAGATTTTTAGGTAGTGACGAAGAGCTAGAAGAACGCCTCAAACATTTTGATGATCACATTAATTCTCAAAAGCAGAAGAAACGCCTTGAAGATGTCCAAAAGCAAGATTTTGAGGACGAACTCGCCAATGCTAGGGAACAACACAAGGAGCTGCTAGCCAGACAAGGTGGCCTGACAGCTGAGGCAGAGGTTTGGACGATCACTATGACGTTTGATAATTCATTCATTGCGTGAAGGCACAAAACAGGCGCCTAGCCGAACGTGAGCAGCTTATTCACGAGATAGGCGAAAAGCTCGACATCAAAGGATTCCATCATTCACCACTTGAGAGGAACAGCGTCGTAGAATTCATCTCTCGGCTTGGTGACGCACAGAGAAAACAGTGGAATGAACTCGAGAAGCTTCAGGTATAGTGCAAAGGTCCTGTCGCTGGATATCACCAACGTTATGCAGGCAGATCTTAGAGCAAAGACAGATGAGTATAATCGCAGGAGCAGACAATTGGCCAGCGAACTCGAATCGCGCAAGTTGCAGAGGAGAACTCTCCGCGAGCAGATTGTGATTACTTTCCATTGCCGGGTGGCGTGTATATTAACCTTCTCGCACAGGCCGAACGCCAATCATCGATATCAAGTGCTGAACGCAACTTGGAGGAGCAACAAACTTTGCAAGCTGACCTGCGTAGTTTACAAGTCGATATCCAGGAGAAAAGGGACAAAATAGAGAGAATTAAGAACGACGCCGCCTCTTCCAATTATGATGCTCGCCTTCAAGAAAAGTCTGAAAGGTCACGAAATCTAGAAGATAAGAGGGAGCTGCTGAATGCGGAAATGCGGACCCTGTCATTGCATGCGGATGCCGCAATCAAGCTTGACCTCAAGAGGGAGGAAATTAAGACTAAAACCAACGATATACAGAACATGTTGAGTATTATTGCAAGGTATAAATATATGTTGTCTAAATCCAAGGTAGAGTTGACTTCGCGAACGGCAAGTACAAGAAGGTTATTGGGCGAGCCCTTACGGCAGAAAATATGGAGCGAGATATAGACCGCCTTGTGGTGTGAGTGTAGTTTCCGTGACTGGCTTACTTGGCGCTGAAAGCGATCATACAGAACTAAGGAGCGAGAACAAAACGAGGCCGAAAGTTTCACTGTGACATCGAGTAGTAACCTTCAGAAGATTGAATCAACCATTACGGACCTCAAGTCGCAACTGCGAATAAAGCAAGAGGAGGTAAAAAGTTAATGTTACTTGTTTTATCTTCCTGTCAACGAAACTGACTGATGTCAAGCTGCGGACAAATCGTTGAAGGCTGCCATTCGTGAACATGCAACAGTAGATGACGCCATTGCAGATGCCCTTGGTGAAGTCAACCATCGTAAAAAGTACGTTTTTTTTCTCCTTCGCTGCGACTCGACTCTTAACCCTACCAGGGCAGTAGGAAACAAAAAAGGCGAAAGCCAATTTTATGGGCATATGTTGCGCAAGGGCAAAGAGAATCACGTTTGTGGTATGTGCAATCGGCCGTTCAAGAAAAACGAGTTAGGCGACTTTGAGAAGCATGTGCGGTCATCTTCGCTTTCGCTCGGCATTTATGTTCATTCCTGATCCAAGGTAAAAAAACTCATTCAAGAGGGGAATGAAGATAAGACAAAGAATGATGACGCCGACGAAGAGCTATTGGGCCAATGGGAGGAAGAGTTGGAACAATTCCAGAAGCTTCTGCCTTTCCAGGCTGTCAGAGACCAAGTGAGGCTAAAGGATATCCCTGTCTTAGAAGACCAAATCAAACAACAAGGGGATCTGTTACCTAAACTTATTGGGGGTGCCGAAGAGGTAATTACTATTCCGTATATTGAGGAAAGATACTCGACATCTCTCAGGCTCAAGATCGTTTGGACAAAGTCAAGAGAGAAATCAAAGACATTCAGGCTCTTAAACAACAAGCGACCACCATTTCAAGGTTGCAGCGAGAAATTGACCGTGCGAGACAGGAAGCAAACTCTTTGGAGCTTGACCTCGCTTCCTCTGGTTCTACTAAGACGCCCGAAGATGTGCATACAGAATTAGAAGAAATCTCTGCGACTCTGTAATGTTTCTCCTACGATCATATGATCTTGGCTAAGCAACCTACAGGCGCGCAAATGAGAGAGAACGACATAATCTGATGCAAGAGCGGGATCGTCAACTGGGCGCTTTACGTGCGCAAGAAAGCGCGTTCCACCAAATGGAACTCAATGAACGTGACATGTCAAATAAGCTGCGGGAGAAGGCAAAACTTGAAGAACAGATCGCCACGTTTAGGACAGACGTTAGCACGTTTACTGCCAGACTCAAAGTAATTAAATCTCTCTAGTCTGTCTATGGGCCGCGTTGACAGTGAATGACGTGCAGGACACCGAAGCGATGATTGTAGAAGCTCAAGTACCAATAGATGCTCTTGATGAAGAATTCAAACAGGTTGAAAGTGAACTCGGTGCTAGGATCGCCCAAGCACAAGCGTTATCACAAGAGCTAAATATCTCCGTCGATAAGCTAAATCAAATGAACAAAGGAGTTGATAGGTATAACCACCAGCCAGTATCAATAGCCGCTTCCTTACTGATGTATGGCCTCAGGTACATCAAAGAACGGCGAGCGAGGGAGCTTGAAAACTGCAGCGAGATGATTGAGCAAACAGATACCATGATACATGATTTCGGCGAAAAGATCGAGAATGTACGAACCACAATGGCAAAGATTGAGAAGGAAATCAACGAAAGTGGTTCATCGATTGCAAATCTGCGAGAGAACCTCCGCCTCAGGAAAATTGAGAAGGAAATCAGGAAGACACAGGAGCAAATAGCCGCATTCGACATGGAAGAAGCGGCAAAAGCGAAACGCAATTTCGAAAGTAAATGGGATATCGTCAAGAAAAAAGAGGATGAGCTGAAAGCAGGGGTATGCCGTCTGCAGAATCCTCTACAGGCGTTATTGTTCGTTGATGCGGCAACATTTTCCTAGTATTCACACATTGAGGGTGAACTTGTATCCCTGAAGAACCAGCTCAAGTCCTTGGAGTCAGATTTCAGGGAATTCAAGGACATCGCCAAAAAGTACACGGATCAGCTGATCAAAGTGAAGGTAAGAATCTATAAACAGTTGCCTTATCAACGCTGCAGTCAGCAACAGATGTCAGACATGGCAAATAATGACTTGGAGAAATATGCCAAGGCATTGGACAAGTAAGCCGTCATTCACGACCTCAGCTATATTTGCATTGATAACGAGTTCAGCGCTATCATGAAATACCACACGCTCAAGATGGAAGAGGTGAATGATACGATGAAACACCTGTGGAACAAGACATATCAAGGAACTGGTAAGCAATCCCATCATGTGTCGAATGTTGGAACGGCTCACAGCTGCAAGACATTGATGGGATAAGAATCCGGTCTGACATTGAAGGCGGGGCGTCCAAACGGTCCTACAATTACAGGGTATGAACTAACTTTGTGTACAACCACTCCTTTTTGACCATCGTGGCAAGGTTGTCATGGTTAAAGACCAAGTAGAAATGGATATGCGTGGGCGGTGCTCCGCAGGCCAGAAAATGCTTGCATCTATCATTATTCGGCTCGCCCTGTCAGACTCCTTCAGCCAAAACTGTGGAATTCTTGCCTTGGACGAACCAACAAATGCACTCGACATTGAGAATATCGATGCCCTCGCTGCTAGCCTTGTTGAGTGCGTGACCCCATCGTTGATTTTAATTCCTCCTCAGACTTGCTTAGCATCATTAACGAACGCAAGAATCACACCAACTTCCAGCTCGTCATCATCACTCACGATGAGAATTTCCTGCGTAAGCTTGGCCAGGCCGACGTTATGGAGTACTACTGGTACGCCTTTATCCTTTTATTGCGTATGCTCGTACTTAGACTGTTCTAGGCGTGTTTCACGGGACGCTAGACAGAAGTCGATCATCGAGCGGCAAAGATTTAGATAACTGTAGTCGATGTCGAGTATTTCTCACTACATATCAGACCGCCATCTTTCCATCGTGCTTTCTTGCTATCTCACGCAAACCTACATCACTATCTTCCTACGCAATTGTTGACTTCACAAGCTGTAGGGACTTGATCATATGCTATACAGAGGCAAACATGGTGCCACTATGACGTTCAACTTGACGGTGCTACATTATGCTGATACTCGAAGCACACCCAGTGGCCAGGAGCAAAGCCATCGCTGCAAGTGACATTTCAGCGGGAACATGCATTCTGAGAGAGGTCTCTCTTGCTGTTGTTCTGCTTCCTGCCGAGAAAGGTCGCAGATGTGATGCTTGTTTTCGACGAGCATCTACAGATCGCCAACTCAGAAGATGTTCAGGTTGTGCAGCCTATTGGTACTGTAATGCAGAATGTACGCAGTCGACGAAAGTACGACTGGATCTGCAATGACAGTTCACATACTCACAGGCCAGAAAATGCATTGGAAAACGATGCATCAACCCATATGCAAGAGATACGCACACTTTGTCGCATCCGCCATGTATCAAGCTCTGGCCGATCACGAAAGGATGGACGCTATCTTGCTGTCCCATTTACTAGCTCGTATAGCAGCGAACTCGTCATCCACCGAAGACGTATCTTCCCATGTCTCCGTCTTTCTCTCCTTACTCCCTGGGCCAATGACCGATATTACCACACCGCCTGTTTGCGCAATTCCTTCTTCGCCCGATGATTTGTCTGACGAACTCTATGCACGATTTGGGAACAACAACTTCGCAATCCAGTCTCACCTGTATACTGTTGGTCATGGCATCTTTCCAAATGCCAGCCGGTTCTTTAACCATTCCTGCATGCCCAATGCAGCAGCAAAGTACATCTTCTCAGAGGCGCAGCCTGTGACAATGGAAGTGATAGCGTTGAGTGATATCGAAATGGGTGAAGAGGTTGGTCCGTGATCGCTGTCTGTAAACATGGTCTGACCATCCAAAAGATCTGTATAACGTACCTAGATCCCGCTTTGCTTCAGACTCGGAAGCAGGTTTTTGAGGTCATCTATGGCTTCCTATGTTCGTGTCAGTCATGTCAGCAACTCCGTAAGCTAGGGGTCCTGCCTCCTTCACCTGTCGCGGAAGATGAAGTCGAAGGACTGGGCAAGGCTTTACAACGACATGTCGGGTTGGAAAACGGCGTTGGTGTTCATTTACCATACAAGACCCTTGATTCCCTTCCGCAACAACTGTGGCCTGTGTTGCAAGAAGGTTATATGACCTTGTTATCAGAAATCTTCAGCAGATCGTCGCACGAAGGACTGTACTCGCAAGCCCACGAGAGCGGATTGGTGTTATTAGCACTGTATTTGGTGGTTTACCCGAAGAACTATCCTCAGATTGGTATGTCTGATCTGTTTTATCTGCAAACTGCATCCTCGACGTATCGATAGGCGCGCATCTCGTAGAGATGGCGAAAACCCGTTGGAATGAATTAGTGACATCAAGTCCGAGTGAACAACGCACAGTCAAGGAACAGATTTCCGTTTTGTTGCGTCATGCATCCGAAATTCTCAATATCATAGGTGCTGAAGGAGATGAGGAAGGGCGATTGCAAGAAGCAAAAAATTTAGAAACTCTTTTGGGCGAATGACATTTCAGATAGTTGTGACAGCATAGACAACGTCCATACATGGCAGTCAGGTCATATAGTTTTCTGTTTACTCATCTCCGAACAATCGTCGTCTACGAGCGGTAGACTCAGTCGCACACCTATGCGCCAAAGAGAGCAGGACTCACAATGCAACTGGTGCTTCACTGAACACCGTTGGGCCGCCGGCCATCTCTCTTGTCCACACGTCCCGCAAGAACCAACCTATATGCCCTACCGCACATCCTACCAAGTCTCCAGCGGCAGCTTTCCATGTGCCATTCAATACCCAAGCAAAAATGACGAGGGCGATGGGAAGGTAAGGCGCAGTGATAGTTATGAGGCCAAAGAGTGATATGGGAGTTGATGGGTTCCGCCGCGACCAGAGATAGATAGGAACGAAGGCGAGTGGTGCAGAGAGAAAGGGAAGGTTAAAGAGAGGAGATAGAGCCTGATAGACCACAGTCATCGTCAACGGTTCTCTAGAGTGTACGGCTGGATGACTTACGAGAAGCATGATAGAAGAGAGCAAGAGAAGCCAAAAGTAGTCAGCTTTACGGCCAGCGAACGACGATTCTTCCAACATTCTGCTATAGCGCATGCTTACACCAGCTCGGGTAAGTAAACGAAGACGTATACTCGAAACCCACGTACAAGAAGAAGAGATGGAACACAAAGTCTAGCGATATAGTTCCAAAGTAGAAAAAGTTGGTGACGGCCCGCCATGGCTTATGGTGAGCATGCATGAGTATAAACGAAAAAAGCATTGATGTGGTCGACGCACCTGGGCGTTCATAAACGCGCTCTTGGGGCTAAAATACAGTTGTAGTGGTGTCACTAACTGACATTGCTAGCGCATGGGATAGATTGGTATCATTTGAAGAGCGGCGATGAACGTAAACATACCACAGCCAAGCTAGTCAGCACCGAAAGGACTAGCCATCCCCTGGTTATTGGCGGTATCTGGACGATCCATGCTTCAATCCCTACTGGCATGAATGAAAGAGGCTGGAAGAGTGAGACGTGGCGTTTGAAGTTATTGACACGCAAGGGTCTACCTCCGGTGCTCACTATTGCCTACTTAACCGGTGGTGCCATCAAAGAATACAAAGCACCAACTTGATATTGCAGTATATACAAAGTTACATGGTATTCAGACTTCTAGGAAAACGCATATTCACAGACAAAGCGAAATCGGACCACGATAATAGATCACAGCAGATAAATAGATCAAGTAAAAAGATCAAGTAGCAACCACAGGCTTGAAGCTCGATGGAGCAACTGATGATCGCGAGGAACCAGGCTTGCGAGCCGCCGCAGCTTTCATCGCAGCTTGAGCGTTCTCCATCTCCTTCTTCGCCGCTCTCAGAGCAGCGCTTTTGTTCGTCCTGGGCGTGATTGAAGGAGGGAGCGCAACACTGCTTGGGCGTCGACGTGCAGGTGTAGAAGGAGTCGTCTTCAACATCTCTTTATCTGGTGTGTCCGAGTCGTCTTTTGAGCGGGCCACCACGCCGTTGGACAGTCTAGGTGCGAGCGAGGGCCGTGTGCCGAGGGCGGTCGATGCACGGGTAGGAGCCAGTGAAGACGACGGTCGGACGGGTGTTAGTCCAATCGAGGGACCACGGACTCGAGAAAAAGTCAGCCAATATAAAGTAGAAAGAAGATTGAAACCTACAAGACGAGGGTGGTGCTCCAGACTCCTTCTGTGCCGCTCTCAGTGCAGCACTCTTATTCGTCCTCGGCGTCACGGTTGGAGCAGCTGTGGACGCAACAGAAATCGTCTCTCTCCTCTTATGGCCAGGAACACCCTCGAATGTCTGCTTCCTCGTTTCTCCATCCGTAAGAGAACGCCTAACCGGCTTTGGAGCCGGCGTGTGCGGTTGACCGATTCTCAACGATGCAGCCTTTGTCATGCGGGGCGCAATCGTCGGAGCTGCCGTCGACGCGACCGCAATTGTTGTAGCGCGTTTATGACCAGGGACATTCAAGAACGTCTGCGTCAATTCCGCTTTGGTTAGTGTTTTCCGTGGTCCAATTTCCTTCCTCTTCTCTATCGCTTTGCCAGCGCGCAGCGCTGCCGCGCGGGTAGTACGTGGTATGATATCGGGGTTCAACACCGAAGCAGGTATAGGTCTGGCACGGAAAACTGGTTTGCCGTTCGTGTTGAGCGTGCCGCTGCTAGTGGTACTGGCACGACCGCTGACGGTCGACGGCCGTCTCCCGTTGGATGCAGCGTATCTTTCGTCCGGGATTTTTGGTTGAAGTTCAAGACCTAGAGAGTCATACAAGACGCTTTCTGAAGGAAGTTCAGAGGGAGGGAAAGGAGGGGACGAAACAAAGACAGACGCGATCTGGATTTCGGCCAGCTCTACGTCAGGGGAGCCCATGAGGCCGTTCTGTTCTGCGGAGATGCCATATAGTGCGCGCAAGGAATTGGGCATCTCTTCTTTGGCAACTTGGGGGTCCTTTGGGCCCATAAGGGTGTTCCATACTTCAACGGCTCTGCGTCTCTCGAGCACGTATACCCAGACGGGACCCTCGGCCAAGGAAGTAGCATCTTCACCGAAGAGTGCAAAAAGGGTATCTGGATCAGTTTCTGTATCGAACTCCATTGGCCTCTCCTTTACGATCTACAGGGAGAGCGATCAACTAGTGGTTCCTAGCCTAGTATCAGGCAAGATACTCAACCTCGAAGCTTGCTTCTTGAATTCTTCGTTCAATATCGAATCTGTGTTGCAATGCATGGTTCTTGATGATGGCCACCGTCCTGGTTATGGCAGCATGCAGTGGCGAAGGCGAAGTCGGTAACATTTGGGTAATTTAGTGAAATGAACAGGCACTTTATCGTAACCGAACGAACCAGGAAATGTCTCCCTGCCAACGGCCTCGTGGGTAATAAATACTATATCTAGTAATACGTAGTATACATCACTGGCCTCTGCCTCTCCACCACTTCTGCATCTTCGCTGCGCTGTACCGTACGCTCTTCCCTATTCCTGCCGTTACAACGCCCTTCAGCGTCTGGACCGTAGCGGGATACCGAACTATACCGCTCATTTCTGCACACATGGATCAACACAGATCTCGACGGGGTAAATGCACAAATCTTACCCTGTTCCAGTATGGGTCGCAACTTCTCATCACCCGCAAG
Source organism: Amanita muscaria Koide BX008 (assembly GCA_000827485.1). NCBI lineage: Eukaryota > Fungi > Basidiomycota > Agaricomycetes > Agaricales > Amanitaceae > Amanita > Amanita muscaria. Next base: position 36,939 of record KN818261.1, on the reverse strand, counting down.
ACGTGACCAATATGCACTCTCGTCGGCTTCAAACAAAGTCTGGATCTCAGGATCTGATCGGCCAAAGTTATCCTTCGTCCTCCCCAGGAGGTTCGAAGGCAACTTCTTCAAATGTGCCGCCCTCGCATGTGGTGTGGTATCTTGCTGGATTGTCGCAGAGTGGGAAGGCCATTGCACTCCAGGAAGCCCAACTACTAGCCGATAATACAGCTCTTTGAACTGCGGTCCTTGTTTCCGTACCATATTCGACACCTTGGACCTGTTCTCAGCCGGCAGCCACATGCGCGGATCACCGCTATAACTGATTCCCGCTATTCGCTCGAATAGTTGTGTTTCAGTAAATTCGTCAGGGAGAGTCAGCAGAGCTGCTCGCACGGCCGATGTCAGATTGACTTGCTGTGTCAGCCTCACCCTCGCGTCATCCTTGATGATTCTGAGCGGTTTGTGCATTCGACCAGCCAAGTAAAGCGTCCGCCAGTTAAGTAGATCCGAACAGAGATTGTCCACTGTGGTCACTCCGTATTTGATCATCTAGCAGAACATTATTGAGTAAATAAATACATTCCGCACGCATTGAGCACTTACCACGCCGTTCATGGGTACATAAGCATTGAACCATACGCCTGGACCGATTTCTTCCATGCGTGTCACATACGAAGATCCGAAGGTGCGCGCGTGTAAGGGGTAATGAGACGGATGCTGATGCATATTGATGGAATGAAAGTGGGATGCATGTGTCACGGCAAAGATGAAATCAAGCATAGGCCTCTCCGCGCCCGAATCGTATCCGTCTTGCTCAAACACCCCAGACCCATATGCAAACGCATACCTAACGGGAGCATCAAATTTGGCCACAATCGACTCTAGCAGCGTCCTAGTCGCATTAGATACCGGCAGCAGCTGATTCTGACCAAACGTTGGAGGAAGCTTTGGCAATGGCGAGTGCGTGCGAGATGCGGCGGGTCTTGGATGTGGATATAGAGAAGTTCGGGGTTTAGAATTCCTGGGTGGGCCTGGTGGAGGTAGAGGAGTTACATCTGGATTGGAAGCAATAGCTTCAGTGGCTAAGGAGCGTATCAGAAGAGCTTTCGAGTGTGGCGAGCGTAAGAGAGTAGGCAGCATGGTTGAGGGTATGAGAGATTATAAGGCATAAGCTAATTACGATGTCTCTCCGTCCTCTGCCAATTCACCACTTTCCCACACTCTACGTCTGATCTCGGCACTCGGCCTCTCCTCCTCCGCGCCCTTCTTTTGGTTTTCTGGCTTGCGAGACACACCACCCAAACTCCATGCAACTTTTAAACTGCTCTTGACGCTCCATAACCAAGCGAGTACAAACACTGGTGTGCACACCAACACATTCAAGACGGTGAATATATCCGGATATCGTTGAGGCGGAGTTACAGTCATTTCGAGCAGATGTATTGAGATAGCTGCAAAATAGACTGCCAGAGAGAAAATATGGGTGAACGACTTGGGTGGCCAGGTGAACGGGTTATAGCCAATCAACCTATTCCATAGCACCAAGGTGGCAGTGTATTGCAATCCTAGACCGTCTTTTTTCAACAGTGGCCACATGCTGTAGAGCGTGAATACAATGCGTTATCTAGGGACGAAAACCGTACCTGAACACAGCAACGTTGTTTACGAGTGCCCCCCACGTGTAAGCCGTGCTATCAATAGGGGCACCGGACAACAGAAGCGTCACAGGCAGCAAGGGCAGCAATATTGTCTTCTCATGCACTTGGAAAGAGAACAGAAAGAACGACAGGGATGATGTCAATAGTGCATATGGCAGTAAAGCCAGGAACGGCGGTTGTGCCGTCATGTCAGCACTCTCTTGTGCAGTTTGTCTTGCAAATTGCATTCTCCGGGCTGTGCTGAGTAATATAACCACGCAGGGCATGGATCCAAGTAGAGTAAGGAGTGTCGACAGCTTGACAAGTAATGCCCGAGATATCCAAAATTTCCATTTGATCACCACATTCGTAGCGCACCAAAAGTTGGATACTTTGTCTTCAAAGAGTCCACGAGCAAAGGGGAAAATGCGGCGAATCGCCTGGCCAATTCCTGAAAGCGGAGCGAAAGGTGGAAGGAACGGCAAAAAAAGAAGAAAGAAAGTAAAGACGGTGACTATTGCAAGTCGAACAAACAGGCGTTCCCTGAAGATGGATTGAGAGACAGACATGCAGAAACCAATTGATTACTTGCCCTTCTGGTCGCCCTAGATAGAGGCACTTGGCTAGTAGGTAAGTTCCAATGGCCGGTGCATAATATAAAGCCATTTGCTTGAAACAAAGGCTGAAAGCAAAGAAAACAGCGCCCCATAGATCATGGCCCATGGCAAATAGATTGAGGGCATGTAGCGTCAAACCTAGGTTCTCCCTTAGTAACAGTTCCTCGTCTTTATGAGTCACTCGCCTAACATGACCGAGTTGTATTGAAAATGCCCAAAGTCGATCAATAGCAGCGCTGGTTGAAATAGCAACGTTAGTAGGGCCAGATTCTGGCAATTATTATTAGCAGACTTGCGCTGCATTCGTATTTCTGAAATTCACCTGTGTTCGCTTTGACCGCATTGCTTGCCATATATTTGCGAACACTACCAAGGCAGAGACGTAAATGAGTGCGTCCAATATCAGCACCGTGCTCCGCAGGAACACTTTACTTCCTTCCGTCTCAATTCCACGGGATTTGTCCAGAGCGAACCATGAAGGCTCGATCCATGAACCACTAGTGACAAATCGTCAGTGCGTGCAAGGTGCAACAGAGCCAACTTACACTACACCACACAACCACGACACATACCCCGTCAAGGGCGGGTAATCCAATCCCCAATACTGTAGATCATACCAATACCACTCCCGTACTGGTAAATGTAGCGTCAACTCCATCCAATGTCTTTGTGCTTCATAGTCTCCATACATAGGCGGCGTACCCTTCCCTGTCGGTCGTTTAGCTACCGAAGCTTTGGGAAAATTACTTCACCAACCTGAATATGACCCTAGTCCAATACAGCACTTGATCAATGTTGACGTCAATAATGCACCGGGCAACACCCAGTCCCGTAGGCCACGTTTATGCATCCATCTGATCCACCGTCTTCCCATGGCCATTTCACTGCCAACATCCGACTTGCTTGAAACCCTCCTCAGCTGTCGGCCGGTATGAGTTGACGGAGAAGGTGTCAAAGTCCCAGGCGCCCAGTGTATGCTTGAAGTGGAACCAGTTCGATCAGGTTTCTGAACGCGTGTACGCCAGTGGGTAGGTGAAGTCGGGTTTGGGGAAGCTACGGACCCAGGAGACAGAGTACGTGATGAGAGAGGAGTTGAAGACCTCAACCAAGGTTGGCTAGCACGAGACTCTAGGAGATGTCGGCGGGGTATTGGAGCGAGGATTTCTGGTTTGTCTGCATCGTATCTAAGTATATAGTTAGTACATCAGTCAAGGTGTCTCTGCGACCGAAGACACACGTTGGACTGCGTAGTGGTGAAACTGTGTTTACCGTTGAGGGGCTGTAGTTTGCCAACGAACGCCTGTTTAGCAGCGATGATTTAAGTCGAAGATACGGTCTGTTGGTGCCCTCTAATGGCAATGCAGAGAGTTCGTCCATGATGGTAGCGAGAAGGAGATGTATTCGGTTACGGAATGAGAAACGGTCTTTATCTAGTCAATTCTAATTCACGTCAGCCCCCACCCCTTCCATAACCGTTTCCCCGTCCTCAGACAATATGACATTGTTCTACGTAAGAAAACGTTTAATAATACGCTCTGTGTCAGTGTACACGGACCGGTCACTTACAGCATGGGACGAGCTCTTCCCGACATACTTTGTGTGGTCTGACAACGAATATGTTTGGGAAGCGGCTCAGTCTTACTGGGTTGTAGGACTCACATCCATAAGCGACGAGCTCCCCTCGGGGACTCATAAAATCAACACGGGTATATGCCAGTGATTTGCCTTTAGAGAAAGTCGTTAGGCTAACGGTGTTACGGTACGAATGAAACGCTGCTCACCGATGCCTGTCAGGACCGCTCGGACGTGCAGGACATCTCCCACTCTTCCAGCTGGGCGAACAAACGACGTGCCGAGGTCTGTTGTGACACCCGTCATCCAAAATCCTTTAGAAGCAACCGCAAGTGATCCCAGAGCATCTGTTAATGACAAGACCAGGCCGCCGTGGACTATTTGAGCATTCGTTGTTAGAGAAAAATAAGGAACAATTGAAAGAACTAGGCACACCTGTCTATTCTGATCCCTGTCCAGTCAAATGTTGCGTCAAGAAGTTGATGAACGCACCCCAACACGGTTCACTGTCAGGTACTGTTGTTAGGGTCTAGCAACATCCTGACTATTAGCGCTCACAGTTGTATGGCTCAACTTTCAACGACGCCTCTACTGTGCCGGGAATTGCCCTGTGGATAACTAACTAGGACGAGCGAATGAAATGAACTGCTGTGGGCACTGGACTGGAAGACTTACATTTGGAACACAGCGAGCATCGTGACCTGTCTAGCAAATTGAGAGACTGACGTGAATTAAATGAAGCACGAAAGACCTTGAATAACTAGGAACGAATCCCAGACCTGCGCATCGTAAGTGACGTTCGGGAAGAGCTCAGCACAGAAGACATGCCCTTCTGGTAAACCGGAGACAAGCAGCCATATTCTTCGCGATTTTCTCACGTCTTGTTCCAATCAAGTACTTTGGCGATAGAGGAATGTCGACACTTGATCTTTGCTCCCATCATGCGTGTCGAGCAAGGCTTTCAACAGGTATGTTGCGTGCATGACTTCAGTAAAGAAAGAAAAGTTTACTCCCGCACCAGATCCCATTTCGAGAGGATAATCCTTATACTTCTGACCCAGTATTACCTTCACTGCTAAAGCGGACTATCCCGCCCACCCCTTTGCAAGAAATTGAGCAAGAACTGACACTTTTCGGCGAAGAAGTCACTAGTAGTACGCATATATGTCCTTTTCCCGTGGATTTCCTCATGGCTAGACGTTGCCATTAACAGCCATTCGTGCTTTGGGCGCACCCGACCGCATCGGCCCGCCCCAGTTGGTTCAGTACGACCAATGGGGTCACCGGATCGATCGCCTCACCACAAGCGAAGGCTGGAGAGACTTCAAAGCTTTTGCACAGAAAGAGGGATTCCCTGCCATATTCTACGAGCGCAAGTACGGACATTCCAGTCGCACCTATGGTTTCGCCAAGGCATTCTTGATGATAGGCGACACCCATACAGTACGTACCTAAGATTGTATTCGTATCAAGCCGTGTTGATTTGGTGGGGATCAGATCTTTTGTCCGTTGAGCATGACAGATGGCGCCGCTCGTTTGATTGAGGTGATGGGCACGCCTGCCATGAAACGAGATATATTTCCGAGGCTTATCAGGCAAGCGGCATTTCCAATAATTCATCATATAGCGACGAATAATGCACATGTAGCCGCGACTCATCTCTCGCGTTTACATCCGGGCAATGGATGACGGAGGTTCGTTCGGGCTTTTCATCGTTCTCCAATTGTTGACGTTCCACGCCTTAGCGTCCTGGGGGTTCGGACGTTTCACAAACCGAAACCGTCGCTGTTGCAACAGGGGAAGAAACCCAATACGGTCCTCAGTATAAGCTCAACGGATTCAAATGGTTCTCAAGTGCAACGGATAGCGATATATCTGTGGCTCTAGCTCGCACAGGCTCAATCCAAGATGGTTCTCGCGGTCTATCTCTGTTTCTTGTCCCGTTGCGCCTTCCTCTTCTTCGCAACCCTGCTGACCCCTTTCCATCACACACAAGCAACAAAATACTCATACACCGTTTGAAGAACAAGATTGGCACACATGCATTAGCCACAGCAGAGCTATCGCTCGAGGGCACCGAAGCATACCTTTTCGGGCCGCTCAACCAAGGCGTCAAATGCATCACGCCCGTGCTTAATATCACGCGCATCTGGTCCGCCATCAGCTCAGTAGGCTACCTACGAAAGTGTCTTTCTATTGCTACTTCGTACGCGACTGTTCGTGCTATTGACGGTGGGAGACGTCTTTTGGCCGACGATCCCCTCCATGTCTCGTTTTTGGCCTCCATCAATTTGCTATACCGCGCCCTCACCCATCTTACATTTGGCGTTATCTTATTGCTTGGTAAATCAGAATGCGGCGTGGCGAGCCCCGACGAACTAAGGAGATTGAGGCTGCTGACACCAGTCATCAAGGCATTTGCAGCTGAAAAAGCGTCTGCTGGCATGGAAGATGCAATGACGGCTCTCGGTGGTGCAGGCTACATGGAAGAGAACGGACTGGGTCGTGCTATTCGGGACGCTTTAGTAGAAAAGTGGGTTTCACTCCAACTTCCCTATGCATACTGAGCACCGGCTTCTATACAGGATCTGGGAAGGGACTGCTACCGTTCTGGCGCTAGACGTTGCAAGGTCCTCTCGTGACCCAAAAACGGTGTCGGCTTTCATATCTGTCAGTTCTCTGTCTGACATGAATGACTCTGATGGCTGATAGTGAAGATTGCTAGTGGGCAAAAGACATCATAAAATCTTGTCCTGCAGGGTTAAAGACACAACTTTCGCTGAGCTTTGGGATCCTAGGGCAAGCTTTGGATGAACTAGAAACAGCATACCAACATCCTATACGACCACTTCTTCCATGGCCAGCGTTGAGATTGTTGGGCTCCGTCGCTTCTGCCATATACCTTTTGGAACATGCAATCTGGTCAGTGTTGTCAGGAGAGCCCTCGATGGACGTCGACATAGAAGTCTTCGTGCGGTGGGTCGTCGAAGGCGACATTCTATTAGCTATCACGAAGGTGAAGGAAGCTAAACGAAGTAACCACAAGAAGGAAGAAATCAACTCTGCAATGGTCTTCGGATCCTCTTCGATCAGGACAAAATTATAGATTTTGACGTGTACAAGTACATTTGGTATTATTTACGACGACAATTCCATCACTTAGGATGAATAAGGAACGATATGGCAACTGCCAGCAGGTTAACGCGAAATTCAACCGTTTTCTATATGAGACGGCATACCCGATTAGTCCACGACCTCCCCATCCCCTCTTTGGAATTAGTGTCAAGTACACTGTCTGGCCAGAGCGTAAAACCCTGATAATGACATGAGACTGCAAAGATGGCGGATTAGAGAAGCCATCCATTTCGCCGTTAAGGACGCCTCACATTCTCGTTGGCAGCAACCAATTCAGCCACAGGTTGCATCGATGAAGTTATTGATTTTGATGTTAAATGTCCAAATTTGATGATAAGATCCTCTCGTTGGAGCCCCTGATGATCATCTGTTGAATAAAAGCACTATGATGCATGAAATATACGCACTGCTTGCGATGCGGGACTGTTTGGAGATACCCCGTCCACCCTTGCGAATGGTTTGAGATCTTCTGCCTCTGCATTGCTGCCATGGGGCGGGACGAGGTTAGGATCAAACACGCCCTCGAGTGCTTTCGCGATCGCATTTATGGTGGCATTGAAGTCGTTTCTTAGCTCAATAATGCGCACCCGCGCTGTTCGTACAGCCCATAAGTCGATGTCTGCACGAGGGAAACCTTCCCCGTCAACGAGAGGCGTGCTCATATCACAGCCGTTGGCGGTTAGGATGGACATTTGCTCGGCAATTTCTGCTTCGATGGACTGTTTTCTGTCCATCAAGATACGTGCCTGCTGCCGTGGGCCATCATCTGATGAAGAGGGTAGCGTAAAGCCCATGGTGGAATATGTGGAGGACCAAAGTCATAGCGGCTTGCACTTACGCAATCGACATTTCGAAACTTACTAATACCATAAAAAATATTTTACAAGATACTTAAGTGCGACGAATTTTCTTTCCAACAACCTTTCCGTTCACAATTTCTGCACTTTCGTAAGTGCGAATGGCTTCATGAGCAGCCTTGATTCCGCTACCAATCATAGCACCGAATGTTGGGCCCATCCTGTTCGAGCCGTCGTGCTCCGACAATTCCATTCCTAGTTACTAATATTAGCACCGTCTGTTTTTCCAACCCAGTTACTGTACTAACCAGCCATGATCAAGCCAGGTGCGACCTCGCGAGTTTGGTTCACGATGGCCGGCTCAGCGCGGCTCATGTCTAATCCACGCATGTTGCCAAGTCCGGCCAACAAGCCAGCGCTGACCAACCGTTTGGCCGAGAATGCACCCATGGGACCATCGTGACCAGTCGCAGAGATCACGATCGGCGCAGTAATGGTGTTGGGGTCCATGCAGGACTGCGTGTCGTGGTTCAATGCCACGAGGGTCCAGTTGGTAACAACACCAGCCACTCGTTGCCTCCCTTCAAAGTCTGTCTTGATAATGAGATCCTCAACCGCCGTCGCGTTCATAAGGACAACGTTTGGCAGGGCGAGGACCTTTGACAGAACAGTGGAAGTGAACAAAGCGGCATGTTTAACGACGACAAAGTTTCCTTCGTCTTCATAAGGCACTCCTATTTTTTGGAGGAATGCATCAGCCGGTTTGCGTATCACCTACGAGAGAAACAGAACTCTTAGGATCTGGGAGCGGAGATAAGAATGATGATGAGCATTTTTACCATTGGCGTCATGAGTTGTCCACCAAGCCACGCTCCGCCGCCTGGAGCGACATTGGCTTCGATTATAGTTATTTTAAGCTAATTGAGTTCATGTGAAACAAACGGTCGATCATAGTATAACGCGAAATACGCACGTCTGGGCGGCTCGTGGCCAGATGATATGCACAGGACAAACCAGCACTGCCAGCTCCGACGATGACGACGTCCGAAATGGTGCGGTCATACATGGTATTGAAATACCTTGATTGATTTTTTTCGGTTTGTTGCATTTTTGCAAACCAGGATATATTATCTACCTTTTAATCATTGCCCTTGATACTTGAGATTCTTCAATGGGTGCAAAGCGGTAGTTGCCTTCATAGTCCTCTCGCACGCCATACTTCAGAGCAGCGATTGGCTCCGAGTCGTTGCGAGTGTCTTGCAGGATCTGAGCAGGAGCCATGATAAGATGATGGTCGAGTGGGGAGCGACTGCATTAACCGAGACAATATATACCCACTGAGGAGAATGCCGAAGGAGCACATGGAGTAGTAGATACATTCGGAATCTCGAGATTCTGAATGCAAGTAAGTTTGGTACGTCGAAATGACGAACGGCGTGTCAGACTTGTCTTCTATCATGGATATCGCTGGACTATCAGATCATGTTTAGGTTGGGTATCTTCTCTGCTAGTACTCTGCTGCACCCGGGTCGAATGAGACGACCATCATGATGGTGGGGAAGCGGGATTAGATAATGTTCGCAAGCGGTGAGAGATTTAGTCACGGGTCTAGCCATCACCACAATGCAGTCCAATCTCTTGAGCGGGGATCCACTGTCCTTGGAAAACATCAGATCCGTATTGACCAGACTCGAAGACACCATAATCTTCAGCCTCATAGAACGGGCTCAGTTTGCACACAACCCAAATATTTACAACCGTGGAGCGTTCAAAAAACTTCGAGATCTTGGTTTCGAAGGGAGCTGGTTGGAGTGGTTTCTTAAAGAGACCGAAACGTTTCACGGTTTGTTTTTACCCAATCAGTGAAGTGATTGATCTTGACAGGCCAATAGCCAAAGCACGTCGTTACACGAGGTAAATCACTCTCGAATATGACACAGGGAGACTCCTAGACCATCACACAGTCCAGATGAATATCCTTTCACATCGGATTTACCGGACCCCGTTCTTCCACCCCTTGAATTCCCTAAAATATTGTATCCGAACAAAATCAACGTCAATCCTTCAATCCTATCGTTCTACACACGTGCGATTGTACCACGTATCACAAGACACGCCACTCTGGCATTGGCGGCGACGAAGCGGGCCAACGGCATTGTAGGGGATGGAGAATTCGAAGACGATGGCAATTACGGCAGTGCAGCAACAATAGACGTAGAAGTCCTTCAAGCTATCAGCAAGCGTGTCCACTATGGTTTGGCGCTCAAGTTACAACTATGATGATGCGGCCGACTGACTGGTCAACGTTGCTCTACAGGCAAGTTTGTTTCCGAGTCAAAGTTCCAGTCAAATCCTGCCGCTTTCATTCCACATATTCTGAAACGTGACGGCGAGGCTTTAGAGAGGCTGATCACGAAGCCGGAGGTTGAGCGGGCTTTGTTGCTCAGGCTACGTAAAAAAGCTATCACGTATGCACAAGACATCGTGACAGATAGAGATGGCACTGCATCCCCAAATGGAATCAGCAAGATCGACGTTGATGGAGTTGTTGATTTATATGAGAGTTATATCATCCCACTGACCAAAGAAGTAGAGGTAGGCGTATTCATGGCCTTTGTCAAGGCACAATCCATCTCAACTGGCTTTTTACACAGGTTGAATATCTCCTGCATCGTTTAGAAGGATTGTCACAGGAAGAGATCGATAAGTTGAGCAATCGACAAAGTTGACAATGTAGACACATTTGTATTATTGGACCAGCCCAGCGACAATCACTACTTGTAACCAATTGATTGGTGGTTAAAAACGTACGGGAGTGTGAACGACGGAGGAGATAGGGAACGAAGGGAGTACGATGCGGCCAGGGTCTATGCCGTTAGGAAAAGTCAAACAATACAGTCATATATAGAGCGGAAGGAATGAGGGTATGCGTGCAGAATAAAAAGCATATGTGACAAATAAGAAGTTAGATCAGAGTGGTATCCAAGATCAGAGACCCATTTCTACGAGGACATTAGTCACGTCCGTTTTGGCAATAAACTGATTTACGTACCATCAAACAGACGTTGTGTTTGTTCCTCAGAGATACGTTGAGTCGCACGCCGGACAAGGAGCTTCTCTGTCCTGTACTTTTCGTAGAGAACCTCCTTCGTATGTACTTTCAATAGCTGTGTCAATATTTAGTTAGCTATACATGAAAACATCCAAAGCTTAACTCACTTTCATGTGGGTAGAGAGCACAACGGTTCGCAACGCCGCAAAGTCGCAATGGGTAGGGTCAAGAACATCGATTTTTCCCCATCTGAATTTCCTCACGAAGACACCTTTCAAGTCTTCTGGGTGACCTTGAGGGAAGGGCACAGTTTTTGACGTAGAAGTGGAAAGTGGTGTTTGTGGCACCCCTTCACCAGATCCATCTTCTGAATGGTCAAGGGCGGATGGTGGCCCTGAAACCTGTCCATCATCGCCATTGAGCTCCCTAGGCCTGTGGATAGCTGCCTCTGGCGCAATGACTGCGAATGGCATCAACGAACTCCAGTCTTCTTTCGCAATGACATGTGCAGAAAACCTGATATTAGCCACACTGTCTGGATCAGTCGCATCAGGCGATATAGGGCGACGGGGGTCTTCTGCAACTTGAGAAAGGTCTCGAGCAGTAGCAGAACGTACTTGCGAACTCTTGGTTGCTATTCGCGGCATGCGGAGTTTGATAACTGGGCGAGACCGTCGCTCCTCGTCCTCTGATGCTTCGCTCGAACCATGATCATTGGCGTCCCCGTTGCTCTCCTTTGCCGGGGTGTGCAGATCCTGAAGAGAGGCCTTGGGTGACGGCGGGTAGGACGATTGGTCAAGGATGCCAAAACCCAAGCCGGCGTCAGAAAGGGCTTTGCGGACAGCCACTTTGACAGCATTCAGCATATCATCTGTGAGCGAGTCTGCGTGAGCAATCACAGGGAGAACGTTGGTACGCTCGGCGAGCCGGCGGATAACTCTTATGTCGGCCGGGGATAGGGCCATGTCATCCTCCGTATCGTCCGAGTTGCCCCCAGAGGACGTGTCATCGATGAGTTCCGGTGGATTACGGAACGAGATAGTCGTTTCTGAGCGCGCTTTGGTAGCTGCACCACGTCCAACCGATGCTGTCGTGATTGATGCCGGATCAATCATGTAGATGCAACTGTAAACGTCAGAACCTTTAAGCTTTTTCTAGAAAGGTCCAAACGCACAGATGAACATGCTGGTCTCCTTTACTCTGACGGATAACTTTGGATTCCTGTGGGCGTCACGAGTATTTTACAAGCTCGAGTTACGGCGGAAAATGCCCTACTGACCTCACTCATCGTATCAGCATATTGCGTGTCGATATACTTCAGTATGCTGGTTATTTGACGCTCCAACTTCAACTCCTTTCCTTCCTGAAAGTCCAACCCAGGAGTGTCTATTACAGAGAACATGACCCTGTCAAACCGCGACTCGCATATCTCAACAGAGGCTGATTGGATTCCCGATGTCGATTTAAACGAATTTTTCAGGAACCGGTCGACCGCAGAGCGTTGGTCGGCAGTTGCTGCCGGAGAAAGGTCCGCGGTTTCGAGAAGCAAGCGAAGCAAGGACGTCTTCCCTGTTTGCTTCCCACCAACAACCTTAGCCCAACGGTCTTCAGCACAACGAGGAAAGGCGTTGAACAAGTCGCTTACCATGAGATTAAAGGTAGGAGGTATGCGCGCTCTACGCTGACCAGACCTGCCACTGGGCTTGATTATATTCTTCCGCCTTTCAAAGGCAGAGGGTGGATTTGTCATGAATATGGTCGAAGTAGAACCCCTGCTGGATACTACTACGAAACGAAACGGATTATGAAACGGTATCGTAGTTCCCATGGACTATATTCGCACCTTCCTGTAGGCCATCCTCAGAGGGAGATTCCCGTATTGCGGCAATGTCAACAAGGTCTTCTGGCCATGGAATACATTGGTTATTGATGTCTGGTAAGGACAGAGTAGTCCTAATCAAAGGACTGTCTTGGGTCTTCTTTTGTTTGCGTCGAAAGAACATTGACATTGGCTTAGAGGAGGACGAAAAGTTAACGGATCGAAGTACGGAACAGAATGAGTGTAAGGACTCTGCGCTCTGGCTAATGGAGCACCGCCGTTGCGCGTAATGACTGAAGGGAAGGCCACCCGAGACCAAAGAGGAAAATAACAAGGGGGAATTTGGTATTGAGGGAATACTCAGGGACAACGGCCCTGCGTTTCCACGGGCCGGGGCCCCAGACAAGGGAAAATATCCACAATGAAATGACATTCGGTACTACTATTACTACTACTACAGAACCACCTATAAATCCCAAACCACAGAGAGAAGGAAGGCGCTATGCTACATATCCCACAATTGAAATCTATGATGTGGAGTGTATGTCACCCATTGCTGGGTCATTCTCCACCTTCATTTTCTTACTCGGGCGAGTATCTGGATATTCCACCACGGGTCGTTCCGTTAGTTCACCTTCAAGGTTTTTGTCTCCCTGCACTATAACATAGGCATCCTGTGCGGTTGAGGGAGTGGGAATCATCCGGGATGAGGGCGGGGAAAGTGATTGTGGGGACTCGTCTGCATGCGGTTTAGAGCTTGAAGAGCGCCTGCTTCTTTTTTGGGCCGTACCGCTTCCGGAAATATTATCGTGAACATAATTACATTGTAAGGAACGTCGGGCGCAGCTCGCACATGCTGGGTGCGCGCCATCACATTTTGTCTTGCGTGCTGTGAAAGGCAGTCAGCTTATTAGCTAGGCTTCCAGTGGCCACGACACACCTCTGCAAAAGTTGCAGGCAACAACCTTCGGCCCTGAACTTGACGACTGCCGGGTGGACTTTCCTGGAACGGTCGCCGATCGCTTTCTCTGTACCAGCTGTTCGGATGCTGGTCTGATGGGAGGTAAGGATGGCGCCGACACGGGCGCTGGTGTAGTGGAAGGAGATGGTTCAGGTAAAGAAAGCGTTGCAATATGTGGTAGTTCGTGGTCAGGAAAAAGGGGACGCGAGTCAGCAGGTGGCATGGCCAGTTTTGGCCGAGAAGTTGAAGGATTGGGAGGCACTTCTTCTCGGCGGTGGAGTATATGTGCCATGCGTGGCAAAGGCTGTGGAAATTCGATTTTTAGGTTGTTGCTTCTTTTGCCCAGCATCTGAGTCGAAGTCTCGGGAGATTGCTCTTCTTGATCGGCAGGATTGTCGTCTGCACTTTCGCTCTCGCTCTCGTCGCCCTTTCGCTGCCTAACCCGCCGCCTAGTCTGGGGCATATAGTCGCAAGAGTTGGATCGTTTTGTGCACTGGCTGCACGCAGGACGACCACCATCACATTTCAGTTTACGAGCTATTCTTGTCATTTTCCGAATTTGAAGGGATAAGACAGAATCAACTCACAACGGCAGAAATTGCAAGCAACAGTAATCTTTTTTGTGCGGGGACGAGAGGACCCTAAGAAGAGTTAACGAGAAGCAAACAAAGTGAGATATCAACGAACTTGGCGCAGGCGTCTTGGTTGGGCTGGCCGAAGACAAGGGTTCTAGGGCAAGGCGTGGGATGGGACCATGATCACTGATGACATCCCGGTGAGGGACAGGAAGGGTTCCGTGACGGTGGACTACCGGATGGGCCGCTGTGTCTATTGCAAGTGTAGGGCGAGTGGGATGGGTGATGGGACCTAGATGCATGGGTTGGGTTATCTGATGTGACAAGGCATGTCGTGAAGGTGGGCGTTGTGCGGCATAGTCACTTCTATATTTCTCAAAGAGATATTCCCGGGTATATTTTTGCAGAGTCTAAGACAAGGTTCGTAAGCCCAAGCAGGCGAAAGGTAAGTTATATAGACAGTACCTCCATGTGATGGAATATAGCAGTACGCAAAGGGACAAAATCACTGTGGCTGGGGTCCAGGACGTCCAGAGAACCCCAGCGATAACTCCTTATATACTTGCCTCTCGTAAGCTTTTGTCCAGGGGATTGGTTATGTTGGGACGAAAGATTGTATTGGTTGAAGAGCTCGTGACGAGAAGGGGTTGGCCGTGGAACGCCGTCGCTGTGTGAATAGTTATCTGGCGAAATGAGTGCGTACGGAAGGCGTAATAATGGAGTCACGGGAGAGGTGGGCGGAGTTACACGAGTCGTGGCATTACCGTTAAGAAGAGTCCCAAAACCATTAGGCGAGTCGGTGACGATGGAAGGATGGTCATCTTGCATGCGTGGATACTGGGTGTCGATATCGAATATCCCAAAACCAATTCCCGCATCGGCCAGGTCTTTACGAATGGCCACTTTGACCGCTGCAAGCCGCTCAGTCGGAAGCAAGTCAGCTCTGGCAATCACCGGAAGTACGTTCACTCGTGCGGATAATCGGCGGATTGTAGTAATATCCGCAGGAGGTAAAGTTGCCCGTGTTAGCAGGGGATTTGTGGCTACAGGCGGGTCAAGAATAACGGGCTCTTGTTCTATTTGTGTAAAGCTGTTCGCACGTGTTCTCGGAACTGGAGGCGCGGGAGGTCCTGGTATTGAGAGCGGTATGATCTGGTCTGGATCCAAAAAATATATACATCTGCAGAGGAAATGTTAGTGAGTGGCGTAGATCAAGGAGGCCTATACGTGCAGGTGTACAAAGCAGTCGCCGGTTTGAGCTTTCCGTTCCTAGTGAGCCATGATGAGGCGAACTCCCGGACCAAAAAATAGTGGTAACTCACGTCCTCAAGGCCGTCGCCGAAGCGTTGGTCAATATGCCTGAGCATATCAGTCACTATACGGTCAGTCGAAGCGTCATCTCTGAAATCAAGCGAGGGTGTATCTATCAGAGTGAGACCGAGAGGCCGCTGGCGACTGCCGTCAATATCCAAGTTGATGTCAATTGAGACTGATTTGATATAGGAGGTATGACCACTGCAGCCCTGCACGAATTTGGCGACAGAGTGGAGCTGTTCCTTGGTAGATAGCGGGGAGAATTCGCTGGTGTCCAGCAGCAGACGGAGGAACGAGGTCTTGCCTGATCCGAGTGCGCTGCGGTTTCAGAGAATGGCAAAGAGATAAGAGAGGAAACGTGCCTCCTCTGGATCCCGCTACTAGAAGGGTGAGCTCTGGGCGTGGGTTATCTGGGAGATGATGGGTGAGCCGAGAGTGTGGAGAGTGGTTCATACAAGCAATTAATACCCGGGTCAAGAGATTTCGGCGGGTGGTGAGGAAAAGGGGAGAGTAGCGAGGCAGGAGAACGATCTAAATCATCATGACGATTGCGCTGGTCTGATAGGTTCATGTGCGGGAGAGTTCAGAGGACGACGGAAGCCAGGACGGAGAAAGCAGGATTGTGCCCGCACCCTAGCGCGGTGATTTCGAAACTGTGATGCACCACAACGACTTTGTGAATTCCCACCGAGCCAATCGGAACAAATCAAGGTCCTGACTACTATCCGGCTCACCACCTCTCCTCCGCCTCCAATCTCGCTCCGACCCCATTCACACCTCTTACTTCCTACTTCACCCTGCCCTATCCAGTCGTTTGCTTATGCCGTCTGCACATCGTGGGAGCCGTAGGCATGCGCTCTGAGTGCGCTTGTAAGAAGCTAATAAAAGATCGTAGCAACAGGTGTACGTAAGATAAACCTGTCACTTCCGAACGGCAACCTTTGTGTTGTGGGGAAGGCGCGACAACCGCGTCCATCTAGCTACTTCCGTCTTGCGATCCTGGTCTTTGCGCTTCTGTCCCTCCCCTTGTCGGTGATGTCGGTTGTCGAAATGTGAAATTCTCTAGAGATATCACAGACGTGTAACCCTGCCTCGGGCTTGCAGACTCCGCCATATTTTCTCGCTCCGGTTCCATAATTGATGTTGATGGACTTGGTGATACTGGACCCCCTTGTTCGCCTCGTTTCGACCTCGAGCTTTTACTCGCTTTGCCCGGTCCTCGCCGTTTGGGTTTTTCCACGTACTCGCAGTCCAAGCCCCGCTTACAACAGACACCGCAAGTCGGTCTCTCGCCGTCACATTTGAGTTTCCGACCTGATTCGGAACAGTCAATGATTCTTATCACACCGGATTGATCAGATGTCAAATGTACCTCGACAAAAGTTGCATGCAACAGCGGTTTTCTTAGGCCTCTCATCTTTCCGGGTGTTGTTCACTGGTTCGCGTCTCCTTTTTTTTCGTTGAGCCGATTTAGATCCATCGTCGTGTTCTTCTGTTCCAATACTGCGTGCTTCTGAGCTATCACGTTCACGCTGGCTAGGAATTACAGGTGGTATCAGATCAGTCCCGCTTGTGGATTCTTCTGAAGGCCAGGTTCTTTGACCAACTGGTGACTGGGCAAGGTCCGCGTATGCCTCATGTCTGCTACCATAAATAGCAGGGGAGGGTACTTCCGAGCCTGGGAACAGGGCATGTGGCGGTGGCAGTTCTTGTATTGTCGGCGAATGGTGCGAAGACCGCGGTTCGTACAATCCTTGTGTAGAGAGGAAATTACTTTCCTATGTCTTGGCCAAGAAAAGGAAACTAAGACGCACTTTGTGGAGGTATTGCTATCCCTGCCCGCAATGAATGTCTGGAACCCTCTGCCTGTGTCAGGACACTGTTAGAAAATCCATCAGGTTGCTCCTCAGGCCATATTGGCCCATTAAATGTGTCCGTCTGCTGGTTTAATCGCGCTAGCTGATGCGCGGCAACTGGACTACGAGAAAATGTTAGCGATGCTTGTCCAGTTTCCCCTTCTCGCCAATTTGTCCACCCTGGTCGCGAAAACTGCTCCCTCGGTGGTGGCTGCGACAAAGGATACCCCTGTCCCGGTCGAAAGGAAGTGGAGGATTGCGATGTGTAATAAATAGGATCGCTATAAATCGGACTGCTATACCGATGCCCAGTTGCATGTATGTTTAGAGTACCCAAGGTGTGCCGAACACCAGATACTTGAGGATCTCCAGCGCCAGCAAACGAGATTTGATTGGACGTCTCGAGATCGGGTCTTGCATATGGTGGATAAAACCTTTGACTGCCATGATTTCCAGTATACGAAAACCCCGGCGTCGGGGACACTGAAACTGGCGACAAGCTCTGTTGTGGCGACCCGTTCGTCGATAATGTTCCCATCTCTCTGGTAAGAGGCGCCATGGGTGGAACTTGTCGATCTGTGGTGCTTGGATTTGAGACACTGTCTCTGCGTTGCTGCAACAGGTGAGGTAAGAGGACGCTGGGTAGGCTGCTGGAAAGCGGGCTCTCTCGTCCCTCTCTCGGCATATCCAGTAGGCGTGGCCTCTCGTATTATAGATGGCACTATACGCGAGCTGACAAAATTCGATGACCTGCGAGACAGCTATAGTCCCAAGACAATATTGTTTCCGTTCAGGCATACCAAAGGAGAAGACCCGTCCAACTTGTGGAGGAAGTTCGCAATTACGGGCGAGGAGCAAGTTGTCGTTGCGGAAGGAAACAATTGACTGGTGGCATCCATGGGGATTGTTTCCGCTATACGGCGGGGCCAAATCTGGGAGAAGGCGGCGGCAACTTGATCAAAACATACGCTACTACTTACGCCATCTAGGCACCTCTTCATTCAGCTGTGTCGAATATGAAATACCTGATCGACTTAGTAATCCTTCCTGGTAATTTTATTTTTGCTGAAATTCCTTTCAAGCGAATACCGAGCTCAGACAGCGAATAGCCATGGTGTTGGTCTAGTCTTTTGCAACACTCCAGGGAGACAGACAGTATGGAGTGTCTCAATTGAAACCCGATCGTGGTTTTGGACCTTTGGTAATTCGTTCAGCCTCATCACGCCCCCTGATCAGATATGATCCGCCTCTCTGATATTATGGAACTCGTACATAAATAGGACAGAACTCCTGGACTTTACAGCATACACGTCTGCGCTTCTGGCGCTTCGCAATTCCTAGGGTTCTTCGTTCTGGCTCAGATCTACCCAATTCAATTCAGATCATTACTCCGCAGTAGAAAGTACGATCGATCCATTGACTGGGTCCACGTGCTGGAGCGGGAGGTTGTTATCTTTGTCAGATTCGAATACCGAGAGCTGGCAGCAGAGATGCGTTTTACGGCTCGATCAACGAGCTGCTATGAGTTATCGTGAGCTTCTTCAACGTTAATCCAATCAATGATGTAGTAGTTCGGTGTGACAGACTAACCATATTTGTTCTGTGACGCTATTATTTCAGGCATGTGACAGGTAAGCGACGGTATTTTTTTGTGATGCCTGCAAGAACCAGGCTAATTCCAAGGTCCTCTCTGAAATCAGCGTCGAGGCAGTTCTCGGCTTCGTCAAGATGTCGGGAAGACGTTATCATGAATAGATACAGCAGGGTAGTCACGCAACCAAAGGACCAAGGGGCTAGCCAGGTGAAAGCATTGCTGTTAGGCCGGTTTTCTATATGTTCAACCCATTGTTAGGCAATGTTATACGCTACAGAAGGCATCAAATCCGATGCGGATTTCCAAAAGGCAATGGTCGGGATAGCAAGCGTCTGGTCTGTCATTGGTGAAAACCGTCATTTTTGTCTTCTCAACTGTAGTACAGGTACGAGGGGAACCCGTAAGAGAACGAGCCTTCTCCTCGCCCGTTTCTAAACTTAATCAAATCAGATGTAACAAGCATCTACTCGGGTTGGGACAAGAAATCAAGGCTTCCATCTACAAATCAGGCATGATTGGGTATCAGTTTGGCACTGTCGGCGTCAGTGATGGCATTAGCATGGGTACCAAGGGAATGTCATATTCCCTGCAGTCCCGAGACCTAATAGCAGATCAGGTGGAGAGCGCTGCTGGTGGCCATCACCTCGATGGTATGGTTGTTGTCCCTGGGTGTGATAAGAATATGCCCGGTGTTCTGATGGCACGTACGTCAATCTTCTTTTTTCAATCGGTGTCGATTCCAACTTACTTTGTTCCCCAATCCCAGTTGGTCGACTCAACCGACCTGGTTTGATGGTTTATGGAGGGACGATCCGTGCTGGGTCATGTGAAGGAATGCCGCAATTGGACGTCGTATCAGCGTTTCAAGCCTATGGAAAATATTTGCAAGATGGCAAGACCCTAGAAGCCGAGCGGGAGCGGTACAACACTGTCCGGCATGCGTGTCCTGGGCCTGGCGCTTGTGGCGGTGTGAGCAAATCTCTTATTGCCTCAATCTGTTATTGATGACCCTATATCCAGATGTACACCGCCAATACCATGGCAAGTGCAGCAGAGGTACTTGGCATGACATTGCCCGGCTCCTCTTCGTTTCCGGCAGAATCTCAAGAAAAACATGAAGAATGCGCGTCGGTTGGATCCAATCTTCAGAATCTCATTGCCAAAAATATCCTTCCTCGGGACATTATGACCCGATCAGCCTTCGAGAACGCAATGGTCAGTCAACTTCATAATGTAATGCTAAATGTTTGTACGTCTGTAACCTTTCGTGCAGGTTTTAACGATGGTTCTCGGTGGCTCTACAAATGCCGTGCTGCACTTGATAGCAATTGCGCACTCTGTTGGAATCAAGTTATCCATCGACGATTTCCAAAGCGTTTCTGACCGGACGCCTTTCGTTGCTGACATTAAGCCAAGCGGAAAATACGTCATGGAGGATATCTACAAGATTGGTGGCATTCCAAGTAAGCAATCTACTCATCTTGGATTTAATTGGTGCGGTACAACTCTGGATAGAGATTCTCGCGTATCTTTTGAAGAACAACCTCATCGACGGTAACAACATGACTGTAACCGGGCTGACTCTGGGCGAGAATCTGGACAAATGGACCCACAAATACGGCGAGCTTGATTTTAGGCAAGACGTCATCCGGCCCCTCAGCAAACCCATAAAGCCGACTGGGCACATCAGGTAAGGCTCATAGTATGGAGCAACAGTAACAAGAAGTATCACGATATATAGGATATTGAAGGGTAACTTGGCCCCTGGTGGTGCTGTTGCTAAAATTACTGGTAAAGAAGGCTTGGGCTTTACTGGTAAAGCAAGGGCGTTCGACAGCGAAGACGCCTTTGTCCGAGCGGTTGAAACGGGCTCGATAGCAAAAGGTGAAAAAACAGTGGTAATTTTGCGTTATCTCGGTCCAAAAGGTGGTCCAGGTATGTTATTTACTGTGATCTGTTCGTCTTTCCTACTCTAACTGTTATCATGCAGGCATGCCTGAGATGTTGAAACCCACTAGCTTGATCATGGGTGCCGGTTTGGGTCATGACGTGGCATGCCTTACTGATGGACGGTTCAGTGGCGGGTGAAGACGACTTTATCGCTAATTGGTTGAATACTTATACTCTACTCTAGATCCCATGGGTTCTGCATCGGTCACGTAGTACCAGAAGCCCAGGTGGGGGGTCCGATTGCCCTTGTTCAGGATGGTGATATCATCTCCGTTGATGCGAATAAAAACTCGATTGAACTTCACGTCCCGCCTGAGGAACTGGAGAGACGTCGGAGCAATTGGGTGGCACCACCTCTCAAAGTGTCCCAAGGAACTCTCTACAAGTATGTCAAGACGGTCACGGATGCCAGTCATGGCTGCATCACAGATGCGTGATTCACCTGTCTTGTAGTATACATAGTGAATACCTGTAAATTAACCCCTCTAATATGCCACATATGGAGTGGTCACGGTATACCTAGGGTGGAAGGTTGGAAAAGGAAAGACACTTTTTCATGATCATCGCGATTGACATGGTAGGCGAGTGGAGGCGCTCAACACTGGCTACTAGGGCTTCTGACTGTGCCAATGTCTTATGTTAATTAAAGTTCACGCTTAAAAGCCGATGCGAGCGTTCTAGCGCCCATGACAGTTTCATTAATTACGGGGCTGTAGTTAATGCTCTATCTCCTCCTTTGGACTCGATGGCATTGGGTATCTACCGCAGAAAGCATGATAGTCAACATTGATGATCGCTTTTTTGCAGTGCATCCGAACTGTGAGCCCGAAAACAAACGCTAGTGGATGGATACTCCTTCAAGACTTCGTCTTTTTGATGATTTTCTTCTTCTCGGATTTTGGCATCTTGTGTTTTCGCTTTTCTCTCGCTTCTTCTTTAACTGCCTTCTTCCGTTCCTGTGTAAAGGGTAAGCAACACAGAACACTCAACGCATGCAAGTTCATGCTGTACAACAGTACAACAAAAAAGAGGGAAATGACATGGTTTAGGACAGTCACAAGGTACCTTGAGACGATAAATTGGTAAGAAATTTGCGTACCTTTTTGGCTTCGCGATCCTCATGACGGTGTCCGCGCGGTTTTCGTTCCACTGTCCCCCTACCTGCGGAGACGCTCTCGCTACCATCTATCCCCTCTTCCTCACTATCACTTTCTTCACTTTCCTGTCCCTGTTCACCAGATTCATCGTCCCGGTCACTTTGCGAAATCTGACCGGTATGTTCATCAGCAAACCTTATCTGCTTTAATCCCTCGTTAATTTCGGTATCGTCTGCAGCATCTGCATCACGAGAGAGACCCATCGACTTCCCTGTGGACGGACCGATGACACCGATTGTCTTCGCGTAGAAGAGGCCCTCGGTTTGCCCTCTTGTAAGTTTCTCAATGTCACGTTCGGGGTCATAAACCTCTTTCAAAGTCCGGGGAATGAAAGAACGTAAGAACACCGCATCTTCATGGGCGGTGTGCCCTTCACTGGTTGCGTTAACATTTGGTCCTGATTCATACTCTTTGTCCATATCATCGAAATTATCCGTTTCGTGAACTGCATCCTTGATCCATCGTATGAGCGATTCTTCTTCGGTCAACACGGTCAGGCCCGCGTTCCTGACTGCGACGTTCTCTCTTGTAACGAAATCGAACGACTTTCTGATACCCAGACATTTAACCCCCATTCTGCCAAAGAACTCTTCCACGTTACGAATATCGCTTCTAAGGAAATCGTATGCCGATGGATGGTCATGCTCGACGCTCTGAGAGACATCAATAACGTATAGATGTCCGTCATGAAGCAGGAGATTGTATTCGCTGAGATCGGCATGAACCAGTCTGCAATCATGATACATCTTCCGCATTATACAGACCAGTTCAGCGTAGAGATTCAGCAGATAATCGATATCCCCGGGAAGTTCAGCGTCCTTCAGCCGAGGCGAAGCCCTGCCGACGATTAGGGCCCCTCTTCTAATAACCTGCTGCAACGTACCAGCCCTCGTTGTCGCCAAGGAAAGACATGACGAGAACATTTTCACGAACTTCAATCGGCTCGGGACAACGTATTCCAGCAGACATCAAACGTTTGAGATTGCGCATCTCTTTTTCAGCCCAAAGACGGACCATTTTTCGAGGATTTCGACTGTATCCACGACGAAAACGGTGTTCGCCCGTCACGTATTTGTCCCTGTCCTTAAACACAAGAATTGAAGTTTTGTATATTTTCAGTGCAAGATGTTGGTTGTGAGGGGTCAACGCATGGTATACGTTCGCCTATATGATTACCGTCCCTTGTCAGCCAAGATGCCATTGACTGAATATGGAATAGAAAAAATGGCGAACTTCTTTACCGGTACTGACGCACCCATTGACCTCATGAATCAAATCCCTACCGATCATTTTGAAAAGGATGAGGCGAGTTCGTGGATCAAGCACTTGTTCATTGGTTGCACGATCGCTCTTATCCTTCATGTTGGCTGTAGCACTCGGACCTTTGCGATTGATGCCAACACCAATGACGTGGGGGTTATCGATTTTCGAAAGACGAGAAGCGTAGGTTTTTGATAACGCAGTGAACTGGTCACTCGTCCTGTCCTTTCCATGGATACCTGGGGGTCCAGATTTCTCGGAAGACATCGTTGATGTTTTTGGGACATTGATAACAGGCAAAGCAGCCACCGATGCTGATTTATCAATTGCCGACGAAATACCATGAGCATTGCCTGTCCGGACAGCTACGTGTTGGCGAAGACGATTATACTGTTTTGTGAAATCTATACCCAATCAAAAGTCGTTGACAGTTGTATGTGGTGGAACTAACCTCGCTCAGCGATTTCCCAGTCTTCGTCCTCAACTCGACTGTCATCGTACGTATCATCGATATCGTCTTCGTCCTCTTCTTCAGATTCGCTGTACTCCAGTAAGCTCTGAGAAACCACCATATGGTGCGTATCTATATATGTGAAACCTGCTCTTGCATCTTCGAAGGCATCGTCGAATTGACCAGGCTCAGGATCTGCCATGGTTCTAATCTTGTTATATTGAATTATGTAAGCATCCGAGCCTCTGTTGGCTACGACTTGGGCGTCCAAAAGCTCATGCAGGCGCTGCGACGACGCATTCCCTTCGCCGTTGAAGATGAGAGCGGTGACGACCCACGAGTGCTAGATGAACAAGGTTATCTGTCCCTTAAAAGTGCGAGAACGTGTGCTGACGACTTATGTAGAACAAGATGAACTTATTCATCAGCTAAGAACGCGCGCTCATCGTACAAATACACACTATATCTTCGCAGCTTACTTGCTTCTGTCTCTGTCGACCATAGCGTAAAGATAATGAACCCTCTTTGCCATTCGTTTCAACTAATCCCCTCCAAATCTCTAGGCATCTGATAAACGCCTTCACTCGCTCTGCTCCAGCGCTTCTGACGTTCCTCTCGTTTGTGGCTCATCTGAACCTTTTCCTGTACATCTTTCCATCACGTATACGAAGCGGCCGAAACGAAATCCACCTTCCTTCTCCCCTTCCTTTTGGATTCACCTATTCACTGTCTGCCGTTGCACCGACCCTGTCTCTTTTTATTGGCCATTCCTGGAAAACCGTAGTATGGTGGTGTATAACTCCGGCTATGGTATATACAATTCAAGCGGTGAAGATGTCAGTTTACGAAATAAATGAAAGCATCTCTACACTGGAACGCTTGAAATATCGTTCACCGGGTGCTTGAATGTGGCTCCCGCATGTAATCTCACATTCAATCAGCGTCCTGGTGAGCCTTATCAATCGTAAATACCGCGTAAATTTATGAACCAGCCTTCAGCGTAGAATCATATCTTGCGTCGCCATGATCTCGCCCTTCACATCACCTACTTTACACCATTATATAGAAGTAACATCTCCAGTCGTCGAATCAATTATGAATCCGAAAGACCTTATCACCGCATACAAAGATATTGCTGTTCCGAGTAAGCAAAAACAGGAACTGCCAGGTCTTGATGTCAAACTTAGTCGTGAGTTTCTTACCCAAGTCTTTCGACAGCGTTTTGTACAGTGCCTCCTTGGCTC
This sequence comes from Amanita muscaria Koide BX008, assembly GCA_000827485.1. Taxonomy (NCBI): domain Eukaryota; kingdom Fungi; phylum Basidiomycota; class Agaricomycetes; order Agaricales; family Amanitaceae; genus Amanita; species Amanita muscaria. Next base: position 11,966 of record KN818261.1, on the reverse strand, counting down.
ACCTTGAGTGCACAAAGTTAGAATGTTGGGACAACGAGGGTAGGAGTACAGAGGAACAGAGTAAGTGTTCCCTGTGATTCATGAATGCATGAGCCATCGAGTCGCAATATCGCCCATCATATATCGTTTCAGTTACGGTTTAGAGTAAGTCAGCGCTAACTTTCTTTTCCTCGCAGTATCCACCATGCCCACCACTTGCTCGCTATGCGAATCCTTCCACAAGGGTTCTAACGTTCTCTCTTAATTTCATCGTCGATCTCATTAACCACAGCTCCCGTGATAAAGCCTTTTGAGAGATGGATATTTCTCAACGCGCCAGAGGACAACTGGACAAGGGTCCTAACCTCTTAGGCGTACGATAAAAAACTTCCGCTGACAGAGACTTGGAACCTCGCTCAGCCTCTACAAATTCAAAGGGCGACTGTTGAAGTGCAAGAAAGTACTTGATAATCATCCGCAATTGATCACCACTGGGCTTTATATTACCCCAAAGTGAGTAGAATGCATCCATTCAACGGATTTCTGTCATGATTATCGATATTCCAGATTTCCAGTGCACCACGATGGGCCGCCTGACTACTGTTTTTGGCAAGAACAAAAAGACCGATGAACACTTTTGAAGGGAGACAAGTTCTACCGCCGACGGACCCCTGTACGAAGTGATATTTCGACTTTAATACACTACTTGACGACATCATCCCTTACTACATGGGGCCCCACAACAACTGTTACCTCCACGAATACTACACCTACCCGTAACACAACCCATCGTCGAAGTAGGTCGAAAAACTCATATATTTTAGGATTAGTTTTCTACGGTAATCTACAACGCCTGTCCCATTTTGGCTTAGCGACTGTTTAGAGACCACACCGTTTTGCACATCTCCTGGCAGATTGTGTGGCAGTAACCACTAGACAGTGGACAAACGTTCAAATGATGATATTGCTTGTTTCTCAGCTCGGTTTAGCTCTAATATTCGCTATCCACAACGTACGCGACACAAAGGCTCACCTCAATGTATCGCTTGTATGATGTCATCCCATCCGCCAACATAAAGGCACTTGATCAATCCCCTCCAGCTCGTCGCTGCTGGCATGTATACAAGTGTCCGAAATCGTTTCTCTCCAAGTCGACACCGGTTCTTCTGATCTCGTGTACAACCTAACTTTCACAACTTTTTACTCAACTTTCTTCGCTCGTCGTCATGCTCAACGTCAAGCTGTCCCTCCGTCAGATCAAGCAGAAAAGATGTATCTACAGCCCTTCGTCCGCTACACAGACAGCCGTCACTTTCTACATTTCCTACCTCCGCAGTTCAGTCAGCGGTCCCATTGTATGGGATCACGTCCAAGTCGGAGGGTACACCATCGACAACCAAGCTCTAGCTGCAGCAACGACCGCAACAGGCGAGTCTCTCTTCCTTCTTCTCCTCGGCCTTCCTCTCAACTCCATCATCGTCTTTCTCATTCTCCCAGACCAGTGACAGACAACAGCCCCGACGGCGCCGCATGGACTCCCAACCTAGCTAATATCATCTATGAAACGCTTTGCAGCAAACATTAGCCGACGAGTCTCTCAGATGGGCCCCGTGACTGGCAAATCCGGCAATCCTGAAGGTATGTACTGAAGTGATTTCATGTGCTGACTTTCACCTCAGCAGGATCATATGCATGTGATGTGAGCGCCTTGCTGAGCAAAGCTTGGCAGGAGCTCTTTTTCGCTGACGACTCACACGATCCGTCACCTAACGTGACCAACGATCCTCGGCTCTCGCTGATACGCTTCTTTAAGATGCATCTAGTACTAAACTGCCTCGGGCGCTTTCGTCCTTCTTGCCTCGAGTGATCCAACTTGGTGATAGGACAGGTCTTACACGTCAATAGTGAGTTGAACTTGCTTTCGCTTTCAACCATCCTTCATACGTAGACGTGAACATACGGATCATCTCAGTCCCCTATCAGGTAGTTCTGCGATGCAGTTGTACTCAGCGAACCCTTTTCAACTGTCTTGTATATGCTGTATCACAGTGAGTTGTGTCTGACAAGTGGTGCACGATGTCAAACAAAATCAATCTGTAGTGTTCCATTGCCTAGTCCATGGTGTTTGTTTGAGAACTTGAAAGCACTGATAAGCACTGATAGGATCAACTTTCAGGGTTCAAACGCCTCAGGCCCCAATTTGATTGATAGTCGCTCTTAAGGATGCTTTAGTTCCTTTGTGAGCTTCTCTCGCTCCCACATGGGTATTCTATATAATCAGAGTTTGCTGAATAAAGTGAGAGGTTCCCCCACCTCTTAAACCCACCCAACGATGATGGAGTTGCAAGGGATATCCGTGCCCCTTGTCTTCATTTTGTCCCTCTTCGTCTTGTCTAGACTTTTCCGAGAAAAGCAAGGTAAACGTGCACCATACCCACCAGGGCCAACTCCTAAACCCATCATTGGCAACGTTCTGGATATTCCGCTGAAAAAATCTTGGAAGAAGTACAAGGAATGGGGAAAGAAGTTTAATAGTACGTTGTCATCGACCTTCTAGTGTCCTTGAAGCTTTCGTGATTAATAGTTTATTTAGGTGATATCATCCACTTATCTGCGTTGAACACTCACATAGTTGTTCTCAATACAATGGAAGATATTGTTGAACTCTTGGAGAAAAGATCTGCGAATTACTCGGACAGACCTTCGTTAAAGCT
>KN818260.1:158385-188774 GCA_000827485.1 Amanita muscaria Koide BX008 | reverse complement strand
GGTTGTTTCCCGGCCTAAAAAAACTGGCAATACGGATAGGCACTCGCAGCCCTTCTCAAGACCCCAACCGTTATCTCGATTTACTGCGCCGGTTTGCCAATGTAAAGCAACTTGAAAAGGAGGGACTTATCGAACTCTGTGTTGTTTGACTTCCTCAGCCTGTTCGTCCTGTATAGTCACCCATGTGATCATAAGAACTGTATTTAGCAAACCTTTTGTTACAAGAACACACGGGTAGATACTACCACGAGTGCTGATGAAGCGTTTGAAGACTGACATCCATTTGGTGTGTGTTACACTCTTGGCACGTTTCAGCCTACGCTGCGAGCATCAAGAATTGGCTTTGCTAGCCGAAGTGCGGATTTTAGCGGATACGGGTAGGGGACTCACCCACACTGTACCCGGGTCACCCTTTCAATTCCCTAATAATGGTGTAGTAGTGAGTAGCCAGATAAATAGCCAGACAGTACATACCACCGTCCCACCATCGACCTTTTTGTTGAATCAACATGTCAGGGTCGAAACTCATCTTCTATGACGTAAAAGCCAAGAAACCTGGATTTTCATGGAGCCCAAACACCTGGAAGACCAGGTAACGAGATCGTAACTTTGATCAGAATTTCCGCTAAATAAAATCATCTTATTTAAAGGTTTACCTTGAACTACAAGGGAATTCCTTACGAAACTGTGTGGCTCGAATACCCAGAGATACAAGCTAAATCCAAAGAATTGGGTGTTGGGCCGACTAAAACCAAAGCGGACGGCAGCCCAGTATACACTGTTCCAATAATCTGGGATCCGGCGACTAAGACTGGCGTATCGGACTCGTACATCATCGCGAAGTATCTCGACGCGGCGTATCCGAATACTCCTCGAGTCTTGTTTGATGGGATAGAAGAATACGACATTGCGATACAGGCCTTTTATGGTCTACCCAAGATGCGGGCCCTGTTTGACCTCGTAGCGCCCTATGTCACGACTCTATTAACTCCCGTTAGCCAGGAATACAAACTCAAAGATGAAAGTTGGCCTAAGGCAGTACCTACAGGTGATAAAAAAGTAGAGGCATGGAAGGTGGTTAAGAATGGCTTTGATATTGTTGATGGGCTGCTAAAGAAGAACGGCGGTCCGTTTGCCCGGGGAGAACAAATTTCCTTCGTTGACTTCGCTTTTGGCGGTTACGTTTTCGGACTAAGATTAGTCTGGGGCGAAGATAACGAGTTGTGGAAGGACTTGGCGACTTGGAATAATGGTCGATGGGGCAGGCTTGTCGAGAAGTTGGAGAAATACACTACTCCTCAAGGAGTTAGCGCGTAAACGTGTGTCGCTTGTGATAAAAATGTACAGTACCTGAGCATAACTCGTAGCCACTGCAACGCAGCTAATTCAGTTTCGTCCTTGTTACTAAACAAACTATCTTTCAAGTTGACCGGCAGTCGGTGATGCGAGATAAAGAGGCGTCGACAAAAATGTAGGTACCAGGCTGGTAATTCTGCTCGACTCATAGAAGTCAACAAGCGGCTTCCCTGGATTGTCGAGCTGCGGTTGCGCATCTTATAGTGGTAACCCTGCATGTGGGTAAGTCTATATACATGACTCGTGAGATACAATTTCACACCATCTGTACTTCTTATGCTTCTATACAAGTTAAATCGTACCGGAATCCAGTCCCAATTGACCGAGCGTAAAGTTGTGCCATCAGCCGGCGCTTAACATCTTAGTTATCGTTAACCAAGGACCTGTTTTCGTAAGGTTGACAAAGAGTACAATAGAAGAGAATCGCTTTCACAGCTGCGATGGGCGTTTAGTACTCATGGCCTTGCACTGATGTTGCCCCACCTTGATTCCTGTCAACTCGACTTGACAAAGAGTTTTGACTTTTCGAGGATCAACGCAGTCGGAATGCTTCTGGGAAAATCCCACTGATGTGCAAAATGCTGTCACGACTTGTCCCGCTCTCGACTTGAATGCCATCCTGTCAATCCGACAGTCCCTAAATGTGTGTGAGAGAGGAAAAAATGGCCTTGATACGAATGTAAATATACAGAAAGCTTCTACAAGTGTAATGTAGACAAAGCGTGGTATAGCTCAGTTGTGGCGTGGCAGCCGTGGCTTCATGCGAGACAGGACTGGGTGTGCTGCAATGGTAGGGATTGCTGGTAGGGATAGGGCTGTGTGGATGTCTGAAGTGCTGGAAGCAAGGGTACGAGCGCGTTTGTGCTGCGACGAGCCTGGCAGTGGATTTGCGTTGTCGTCAGAGTGGCCGGAAGTAGTCCGTTTTGTGCCGCACAAACGAAATACTGCATATGGAGAGTATCTTATGGCAGGATTTGCCTGAGGAAAGGTCTGAATGCGTTCGATGGGCGCTACAACCGTGCCTTGTTCATCAAGACGCATGTCACAGAAAACTGCTGAATTGTCCTGTTGTCCCTGCTTCGGTTGCCTCTCCAGGCCTTCCTTTTCCTTTTTCTGCATCACCTCCAGCCTCCTCTGCCACTCTTCCTCCTCTGCTTCGAGAGGACACAAGTCAGCTTGTCCTTCCTCAGACGTTAGGATGTGAGACATTGCATTTAGCTTCTTTGCGCCCTTACTCTGTGTAGTTGACCTCTCGTTGAGTTTGGGTTGCATATCTCGTAACACTTTGTTCGCAAAGTAGCAATGTATCTCGGCGGCTTCAGTGAGATTGCGAAGGTCTTGACACTCACTCTCGAGTTCACGTATCTGAGCTCGTGCATCTTCAAGTTCCTTGACTAACTTGCCTAGGTCTTCAGGAGATGGTGACGATGGTACATCTTTGAACGACGAGGGAGAGCGAACAAGGAGTTAAATGGATGATAAGGTGGTGTGTTAGGTGAGGAAATGTGTGAGGGGCATATAAACGAACGCGCGCAGGAGATCCTGGTCTTTCTTGGGACCATTGCAGAAGTGAGGCCTAGTGAGGTCTGATGCCGAGAGGCGCGTCGCGCTAGATTCCAAATTGAAATACGTCACGTGCCTCAGCTGCCCTGCACATTAAATTGCAGATTTGGCACACAATATTGCTGTCCAGCTTCGATTGCTTTACTTGAATTCCTCGCTCTTGAATAACACATGGTCCAGCTTCCTCCATCTTTTAGAACGTTCCACACTGCATTGCTCATGGACAGTTTAACATCCCGTTAATGTAACAGTTCTAGAGCATAAAGCTCATTTTGGATAAAGCCAAAGCAAATCAATCTTTCAGATTTGTGCTAGCACTGCAGGGCTTCCCAGTAGTAAACGACAATACTCGAAAACCACCTGATCTAACCTTAGATCAAGCATTGAATTACCACTAGTACGCTAGATGCTGAACCAGGCTATGCCTAGTTACGATTTTCTATCCTGAACGCAACGCTCAGCGCGTTAATGGAAGCAATGGAACGACGACGCAAGGAAAGCTGAACTAGCAAGGCACCTTAGGCACCCAGCTGCTGAGAGCTCAAATCTATCCAACATGTTCAGAACATCGTGCAAGGGCTTGAATGCCTCCACATCAATGACATCGTTCATGGAAATCTGCGCGTCGTAAGTAGCATATCAATCTCAGACATGTGTGCTGACGGTTCGAACGCGTTAGGAGGCTACAAGGCGGTCCCTGCCAAGCTTGATTCCGGGCTAGAGATGACGGCTTCGATTACAATTTCTGATTTTAGCGGATACGGGTAGGGGTCTCACCCACACTGTACCCGGGTTACCCTTTCAATTCCCTAATAATGGTGTGATAGCGAGTAACCAGATAAATAGCTAAATAGTACGGACCGCCATCAAGCACCGACGCTACCACCATCGACCTCTTTATTGAATCAACATGTCAGGGTCGAAACTCATCTTCTATGACGTAAAAGCCAAGAAACCTGGTTTTGCATGGAGCCCAAACACCTGGAAGACCAGGTAACAAAATCGTAACTTTGGTCAGAATCACGCTAATTAAAATCATTTTTTAAAAAGGTTTACCTTGAACTACAAGGGGATTCCTTACGAAACTGTGTGGCTCGAATACCCAGAGATACAAGCTAAATCCAAAGAATTGGGTGTTGGGCCCACTAGGACCAAAGCGGACGGCAGCCCAGTATACACTGTTCCAATAATCTGGGATCCGGCGACTAAGACTGCCGTATCGGACTCGTACACCATCGCGAAGTATCTTGACGCGGCGTATCCGAATACCCCTCGAGTCGTGTTTGATGGGATAGAAGAATACGACGTTGTCATACAGGCCTTTTATGGTTTACCCGAGATGCGAGCCCTGGCTGATTTCGTAGCGCCCTACGTTACGACTCTGTTAACTCCCGTTAGCCAGGAATACAAGCTCAAAGATGAAAGTTGGCCTAAGGCAGTACCTACAGGTGACAAGAAAGTAGAGGCATGGAAGGTGGCTAAGAAGGGATTTGATATTGTTGATGGGCTGCTACAGAAAAACGGCGGTCCGTTTGCTCTGGGAGAACAAATCTCCTTCGTTGACTTCGGTTTCGGTGGTTTCGTTTTCGGACTAAGGTTAGTCTGGGGCGAAGATAACGAGTTGTGGAAGGAATTGGCGACTTGGAACAATGGTCGATGGGGCAGGCTTGTCGAGAAGTTGGAGAAATACACTACTCCTCAATGAGTTAGCGCGTAAACGTGTGTCTTGTGATAGCAATGCACAGTACCTGAGCATAACCCGTAGCCAGGATAGCTAATTCGGTTTTGTCCTTGTTACTAAACAAACTATCTTGCTCATAGGAGTCAACAAGCGGCTTCCCTGAATTGTCGAGCTGCGGTTGCAGCGACGCGTGGTAACCCTGCAGATGGGTAAGCATATATATATCGGTGATTCGTGGGATTCAAATTCACCCCATCTCTACTTCTTTTGCTCCCAATCCACAGTCCCAGTTGACCGAGCGCAAAATACCTGCGCTTACAATCTTACGTTGTCGTAAGGCCCTGTTTGTGTTGACAAAGAGCACACAGTAGAAAAGGATTACTTTCACAGAGCTGCGATGGTGCGTGTTCAAGTGTATTCGCCAGCTCGTGCTCTGTCTCACGGTGAGCTTAGTCAGCACGGTCCACGAAACGGGTAGGGACGTCTCGGCGGGACTTTCCGATCACACCGCCTTCCCTACCGTCCTCCGTGTACTGCGCACTGCTGGCTCAGAGACCTTCTTGGTGAGCGGACTGATCTTCACCCTTCAAATCCCTTCCCACGAAGCACCAATCCTTGATCTGACATCCATACCTTCAATGCAGATTTTGGAACTCACTACCTTGATAAGCCATGAATGCTGGTGCTGGCGGAAGTATCTCTGCGACTAGCAATCAGCAACTCTCACAGCAAGTAATAAACTCACCGCAGATCGGTCGATCGTACATATCTCTAAATGCCGCTGGGGCAACGCTCGAGATAGCGCCATCTGCAAGAAGAGGTAGTGTAGGAAATATGCTGAAGGGGAACGGCCAGATCCAGGTACGTCCGTGTCTCGCTTAATCATGTAGAATGAAGTCCAATTATCTTCTTGCAGACTTTCACCTTCGATCCCGTAATCGAACAAGAATTACAACGGCAAATGGACGATTTTAAGAAGACAGTGACAATCGTCCTGTGGTTCAAGGTATTTATCGACGCAACACACTGTTCCTTTGACTTACTGAAAACCTTCAGGCAAGAACAGAACCTCTGAGAATTCAGCATACGATACGGTCATTTCCGTTTTTCGAGATGTCAACTTTATCATCGATCGTCCATGACCTTGGATTGGCCGACGAGTCATACCTTGATACATATATCCCAGAATCCGACCAATGGATGCAACATACTATTCGAACAGTTCGGATAGTAGACAGCCAACAGCGTCTGCTCTATCGGATGCGGAAAAATCTTCTCGAGGGCATAAATGCAGAGGAGTGTACTGGTTTGCCAGCGGAGCTCGAGTTACAAAAACAAATCTTGACGTCTAAGAGACGCTCGATGGTCAAGATGGATGGCGGACTACCAACTCCAACCACACCGGCTCTAAGCGCGGCAGTGACAGATACAACTAATAAAAACCCACGCAAACGGCCAGCTACAGATAATGACGATTTTGATCAAGGGAGCGGCCAGCCTCCCAAGATCCATATACAAAATGGCTACTACCTAACATCCCCGAGGGATGCAATTGTGCCGCAAACTTTGGCATCCACATCAGCACCCATTGTCTCTTCTGCCACAGCAGTCGGCGAGAGCTCTACTACAGCCAGCGGCTGTGTTGACACTGTCAGCCGTACTGTACCCTCCTCAAGCACCGACTACCTTTACCAGAACACAATATATTACGCTCATCCTTCCACATCAACAAACAATACAACTACAGTTTTACACACCCAACATACCCCCGATACGCCACATCTGGTCCAGAGCGAGGAGAACACCGCGACAGCCTCCTATCGACATGATCTACCAATCAAGCGCTGGCCAAACGACTATTCTGTCGCCGAAGTCTCAGCCGGTTTCCACGATATGGATCGGCTTATAACACAGACACCGAATCTGACACAGCGCGTCGCATTTGAACGCGTCTTCTGTACACGTTATGTAAAGAGTACCGTTTGCCGACATCGTGGAGTGTGGAAGCGCGCGTCTAGGGAAATGAGGGACCATTTTATCACCATGGGGAATGATGAAAGGGCGTCTTGGACTGATTTTGTGAGGACGGCGGAAGGGAGGCCGACTCTGAAAGTCGGGAGAAACGAGGTAACACTTTCGCCGCCATCGCATGAGACCATAGAGTTCCCAGTTAGAGGATCAGAGGCCGCAATTGTTGGGATGAATACCGGTTCTGATTCTCTGCAGGGTCAAAGTGTCTCAAGTCACGATGATAGTTCAGGTGGCGTAGAAGAGCCTACCATGGATTCATTGCAGGGTGCTGCAGCATCAGGTTAGGAAAACCCACCAAATAAAGAAGCGTGGACTGAAATTCCTAGGATCCTCTTCAGGTGGCTCGTCCCTCCAAAGCGGTGAGTTTTTCATGCTAACATCAGTTGCCTGGTTTGACTGATTTTGAGGCCAGAACTGAACGTCTTTGATGCTGCACTAAGTCATCTCCCACCTCCTCAAGCTTGATAATTCATATGCGTGTATTCTGATATTCAATGTTGTATCAATATGTTACTGTTTCTTTATCTTGATGTCCGCTTCTTAAGCACCTCAGACATCCAGCATCATGATGATATGTTAGTATTCTAAGGTTTCTCGAATACTGCGATTAGTTAGCCGCCTCTCCTTAAGGAAACATGATGCAGGTTCTATGGATATATACTTCATTCCATTATACCCCTTCGCGTCTCGACTCATGGTGGGTAAGTTGTCTATCTGTGACTTTTTGTAGTATCTTGTCTTGTCCTACCATCTCTCTGCGTGTAGTCCTTCAGCTCAGTAACAATGATTGTGGCAATTTAGTCCGCCTCAACTTTGCTGCATCATTCCATTGCCGTTCCTTCCTCTCGCCCTCCTCATTGTCTAATAATAATCACGGTTTGAGCTGATCTTGGCTTTTCAAACTCCGTCTTTATTTGAAGAGGCTTAGCTCTCGTCTTTCATCTTTCATCATCTCTCAGTCTTTGCGATGACATAGAAATGCAAATCTCAATTTGACACGTTGCCTGACCGGCAGCTACCAGAAGCAGGTATGCAGGTAATTAAAGTACCTGTGCTCGACCCGCTGGTCGGTGCATTATCAAAACCTGACCTCTTGTTTATGATGGTATGATGATATAGTAGTACGGACAAGCTGCCAGGCGAATGAGTATGCAAAATTGTACGTTTGTCTCGCCGCCGGCTATGATAGCTATGAGGTATGCACAATTTAACTATCACCTTCCAATGGCTTTATGTATTTTTCTATCCTTTCGGCGTACTTCAGCCATCGACCATCGCTCCAAGTCGACATATCCTGCCAAAATTCGTTTTCTTCCCCCCAGATCAATCTTAGGGCGTAGAACTTAGCGCCAAACGCGATATCGACGTAGGAAAGCTGTCCATTGCCGGCGGATGGCTGCTCATTCTCCTTCAAGAAGAGGTCTATGGCATCGAACCCCTCCTTGACTGCTTTCCACAACTCTTCTTTTGCTTTCCCCGTAGGCAGGATGTCCTCCCATTTTTTACCCACCCATTCCTCCCTTGTGCGCCTATAATATTCCTGGCTCACAGGATTCAGCAAGCGAGGCACATAGGGATACACAAATAGGGTTATGGGTGATTCCAGCACCCTAGGAGAGCCATTTATGATTTGATCATAAACTTCTATCCCTTCGAACAGAACCCGTGGGGTCTCTGGATACGTCTCGTCCAAATACTTCGCGATATGGTAGGATCCCGAAAGTCCAGTTTTTGTCAGCGGGTCCCAAATAGCGGGCAAGGTGTGTATGTCGCTGCCGTCCGGTTTGATGCTCGTCGGCTCAATGCCCATTTCTTTACATTTTCCTGCGATATCGGGGAATTCTAAACACTCTGTCTTGTACGGAATACCCTTGTAATTAAGGGTAAACCTGACAACGAGGATGGTTGAAGAATGCCAGTGTACTGAAGTAGGGATTCATACCTTGTTTTCAAAGTATTTGGACTCCAGCGTAAACCGGGTTCGTTGGACTCCAGGTCATAGAAGATGATCTCGGGCATTGTTCAGTGAATCTCCGTGAGTCCGGCGACTGGCTGCTTTAATACCAGCGGTACGGCGGCATTCGGATTTTAGGCCCTGAGTCACATTGAAGTCCGAATCGTACCATCAGGTCACTTGATGACTTTAAGACTAATCTACCAACTATGAGTATTGATTGCTCCAACAAAATTCGGGTTTGTCGGACTCCGCGTATAGAAATGGTCATGATCTTTTGTCTCTGCTATTGGATGCATTCAGGCGGAGGTCGGCATCATGATTTGTATCATTAGACTTTGGTCATTTGATGATGTCCTAGTAAGTATTCTGATGGATAGATGGATATATCAGGTCAATCAATTCTATGACTCAGGATGATATCTATATGTCATGTTATCCGGGTCTTATCTTCAAGTATGACACCATTGAGAAGTTTAGTTGAGACTGAGGTAACCGGTTTTACACTCACCCTACATGCGCGGCCACTTCAACTTGCCGGCTATCTTTACCTCGTAAATCGCTCAAAAAAGGTAGTGTTGCCGGTTTGTTCTTTGAACAGTGGGGGTTGTTATGCATATGAACCGCTATATATCATCGATTTCCTTGGACATTAGCGTACCTCAAAGTACTTCGTCGCCCCATCACCGTCGCCAACTTGAGTCATTCAAAAACTCACTATCCACTCCACGGAATAATTTCAGGTTCAGGTCAAGCGTAACACTTCCAAAGACATTGAAAGTCAACGAAAAAGACCTATTCTCGTGCAAAAGAGCCAATACTTACTAAAGCCCTTTTTTGTTGGGTTTGTGGGCGCAGAGTTTGCGGCTTCGGATCAAAACATTTTTCCCACCTCCCACGCCCTTTCCTTGCCCGCAATTGGCGTTTGTAAAAACTTATTTCCGTTTCGTATTCTTAGCTTTCCTGTTGAAAACAAGCAGGACAAACGTCAAGACGAGATTGAACATAAATATCAAACACGATATAGTTGACCCAGATATACTTTCTATTCTTTCAGGAAAACATGGTACGTCACGGTTCTGCCGAGGTATTGCACAAAGAGGCACGATTCCGACGCGCTAGCTTTTATTCAATCCGGTTTAATCAGGTTTCGTTCCAGTCGGAGGCCGGCGGGAATACACACTTCTTTGCATTTCCCTTCCGTACTCAAGTAACAAGGAATCCTCTTGTCGTCCGAGGCACGTCTGAAAGGGAAACGGACATCCGAAACGCTCAGTTGCTTAGTTCTCTAATTCTGGATTGGCCTGAGTCCTCTCACCGGTTGCACGCAACATGAACATTTATAACAAGAATATCTCTCTTACCTCGGTCTCCTCCACTCGACCTTTTGCACCCCGATGTCTAACGGTAACCAACCTCAGACACAGTATTACCACCACGGCCGATATCAGGTCAAAGGCGGTGTTCTTCCCGACGCTGTTACTGCCTTCAGGACATATGGAAATCCAGGAAACCCGTGCATAGTCTTTCCCACTTGTTATGGCGCGAAGTTAGACAGTCAGTCAGGTGGTCCTTTTTCGTTTCGTTTCCACTGATGACGATGCGGACACTCTAGGCCAACTTTCTCACGTAGGTGAAGGCAAGGTAGGTGATACTAGCAGATCTTAGCATTGAATACAAATTCAGTCGCGAGCAGGCTCTCGACCCTAGGAAATACTTCGTGGTCACTTTTGCTTTGTTCGCAAACGGAGAGGTGAGCCTTCTCAGTGATGGTTTGCATCCTTGGTTTGACACCATCTCAAACAATATAGTCATCATCGCCGTCGAATACCGTAAGTCTCCCGCGTCGATCTTCAGCACTATCAGACCTTGAGATATGATCGAAATATGCTAGCCGGTACCTTACAATGGACCATACTTTCCAGCAATATCGTATGAGGATAATATGTGAGTTCGATATTATACACTGCAGCTGAATACTCTATTAACAATGGATTTTCTAGTCGGGCTCAGTACACAGTTCTCACCAAGCACTTGGGCATCAAAAAACTCCGTATGGTTGTGGGATTCTCGATGGGTGGACAACAGGTGCACTTTCTCCATTTCAGCTTATCTCCTGTGATTTCTTGATGCGTGGCCTGTCAGGCGTACCACTGGGCTGTTATGTATCCCGACTTCGTAGAAAAGTGAGTAACCACAATGCGTTTTTGGGAACCAGGTTTAACACGAGGTTTTCTTTACAAGATACGTAGCTATATGCGGCTCAGCTCGCACAAGTGTTCATAATCAATGGTTGGGACACTTTCACGCGTTCGTAGGCGTGGCTACTGACGCAATCCAGCTTTTTGGAAGGTCCCAAAGCGGCGCTTACTGCATCGAAAGATTTTGAAGGCGGTCATTACAAGTCAACTCCACAACATGGCATACGTGCATTTGGAAGGGTGTATAGCGCATGGGCATATGGGCAAACTGTACGTCACCATCTTGTTTTTTTCATAAGTATCGTTTTGATGAGTGCGCATTATAAGTGGTTTCGGGAGAACCAGCATCTCTATGGAGGAACGTGAGTACCTTCTTCGCTCATAATGACTGCACTACAACGGTATCCAAAAGGTATTCGGACCTCAATACGTTTTTGCATGAGATTTGGGAAGGGAGGTACCTTGAGAGCTGGGACGCAAACGATATGCTTGCGCTTCTGAATACATGGCAAACCGGGGACGTGGCAAAAATTCACGGTGATCCAGACTTGCAGTCTGCCTTGGGAAGAATCAAAGCCAAAGGATTGATTATGCCTTGCAAAACTGATTTATATTTTCCTGTAAGTAATCAAGAACCTGGTTATATCTGTTCTTACCGTTTTGGGCAGCCAGAGGATAGTGAAATTGAAGTTAAATATTTGGGAGATAATGCTAAGCTTGTAGTGATTGACTCTGTTTGGGGCCATGTTGGTATGTGCAACTTCGATCATACTTTCCTTCACAGCTAAAACGATGGTAGCTGGCGGGGGTGCGAATCCCGAAGACCTCAAGTTTGTGCAAGGGCAGATCGAACAATTCCTGGGCGAGGAATAAAGGTGATAAGATTGGTCTCAGTAGATTAACAATGTATGACCGTTGGAGGGTGATAATACTCGAAAACCGTGTTCCGCAAATTTTTGTTCTAAATCATCATCTATGCAAATATATCGCACAGAATGATTGAGGGCTAGGCCGAACGTTGAAAGAAGAGCCATTATTTTTGACCTCTTTTCGAGTTACGAACTTTTGCGAGAACTTTGATTTCGACGGATTCAATTCTTTTTCGTCCTCGGACAGAAAAAATGATGCCAATAGTGACCTCCTGAGGCGTGCCAGTGGTTTCGTACCCAGTATACTGTATTGGCACGGGAGCTGTCAACAAGGAGCCGCCTCTGACATACTTCTACCGCGTTCGGTATGACAGTATGGTAGTTTTAACCCGATCGACAATAATTTGACCACAGTTGGAATTTCGCACATAGATTCATGGTTGTAGATCTTTACGATGAGTGCACAGACGGCCGGGCTGAAGGTATATTATGTCAATCAAAGGATACCACGCACCTAGTTGCCTGGATTTCCAAACTTCGAAGCTAGTCAGAGTGTCAGCGAGCGATTCTGTATAGAATGCGCTCCGTCACTTGGTAAGCGTCCGCAGCAGCAGCTTAGTACTGTATTGGTGCGGGAGCCGTCGCTGCTCCTTTGTTTGTGTCGGAGTTGCTGCGCATTTACCATAATCTTTCATCTCCGACACTCAACGTCACTCAACTCCCATCAGTCGCTTTTCAACAAACCAACCGCCCCCCATCTTAAATTGTCTAGACTCGTAACGTTTAGCAAACATGGAGGAAGAAGTTGCAGCGCTCGTATGTGTCGCTTGATCGCGTTGACGTTGGGATTTCAAGAGAGCTGAAACTTTGTTGAACAGGTTATTGATAACGGTTCTGGAATGTGCAAGGCTGGCTGTGAGTCCCCTCTTTGTGTTTTTTTACTTTAGCTCACACCGCTCTTGACAGTTGCTGGTAATTTGACTTCAGATATGTCCCCGATCCCCACTTGAACTGACTTCCTTTTGTAAGGTGACGATGCCCCACGTGCTGTTTTTCCGTTAGTATTTTGCGCATTACGATCGACTAGTGCTTACATATCGCTCTCCAGTTCCATCGTCGGTCGTCCTCGTCACCAAGGTGTTATGGTCGGTATGGGGCAGAAGGACTCCTACGTCGGGTATGTTCATAACCTCACCTAGTCACTTTGTTTAACCCGCCATCGCAGTGATGAGGCACAATCAAAGCGTGGTATCCTGACTCTCAAATATCCAATCGAACATGGTATCGTCACTAATTGGGACGATATGGAGAAGATCTGGCACCACACCTTCTATAACGAACTTCGTGTGGCACCAGAAGAACACCCAGTCCTTCTCACAGAAGCTCCTCTTAACCCTAAAGCAAATCGTGAAAAGATGACCCAAATCATGTTCGAAACGTTCAATGCCCCAGCCTTCTACGTTGCTATCCAGGCTGTTCTGTCCCTCTACGCTTCTGGTCGTACAACCGGTATCGTATTGGACTCTGGTGATGGTGTCACGCACACTGTTCCCATCTACGAAGGTTTTGCGCTGCCCCACGCTATCCTCCGTCTTGACCTTGCCGGTCGTGATTTGACTGATTTCCTCATCAAGAACTTGATGGAACGCGGCTACCCATTCACGACAACGGCAGAGCGTGAAATTGTCCGTGATATCAAGGAAAAGCTTTGCTACGTTGCCTTGGACTTTGAGCAAGAACTTCAAACTGCGGCTCAATCTTCTGCTTTGGAGAAGTCTTATGAGCTTCCCGATGGTCAAGTTATCACGATTGGAAACGAACGGTAGGCACCTGATAAATCACTCGTAAGTTTGCACTCAACGCATTGTCCGTTAGTTTCCGTGCTCCCGAGGCACTCTTCCAACCTGCCTTCCTTGGACTTGAAGCTGCCGGTATTCACGAGACAACGTACGACTGCTAGATATGCCCGTTCGCATCCACGTGCTGACACTACTTCAGATACAACTCCATCTTCAAGTGTGATTTGGACATCCGTCGTGATCTTTATGGCAACGTTGTTCTCTCCGGAGGCACCACCATGTTCCCGGGTATCGCTGATCGTATGCAGAAGGAACTCACCTCCTTGTCGCCGGCCAGCATGAAGGCAAGTATCTGACGGCTCACAGTTTGTTTACTCGTGCTAACTGATCTCTACCAAAACCCATTATAGGTCAAGATCGTTGCTCCACCTGAGCGTAAATACTCCGTCTGGATCGGTGGTTCCATCTTGGCCTCCCTCAGCACCTTCCAGAACCTATGGTGCTCCAAGCAAGAGTATGACGAATCTGGTCCCGGAATTGTCCACCGCAGTATGTCCTCTTGTTATTACGTTTTCATGCCTCATAATACTCACACGTCTTTGCAGAATGCTTCTAAGCAATTGCGCAAAAGTGTTGGTGGACTTTCTTTGTTCTTGGCTGGCAGTGTTTTGCGTCAAATAATCAACTGTTCTTAAATGGAAATCAAATAATGACCTCTTTTCTTCTTTCTTACAGTGGTGATAGAAGTCGTGGTGCAGGGGTTGTTTTATCTCTTATCTAGGATTTTGTTCCGCTGCACTCCGGATTCCATAAACAAGTGCGGATGTTCAGCGCTCAGTGCCTATTTATCATGATTGGAGCTGCAGATATGAAGGGCTCATGATGATTGTCAGTATTTATATCAGCGAATCAGCGGTACGCCACGGTGATTTGGATGGCCCTAAATATCGGGGACAGATCTTAGAGGGTTACTAATGAAATTGTATTACATCTATATACAGTGGCTAACTACGCACAATCGGTTGAACGATTCAGAAGAGAACGGCAACATGAATCTATCACCAATCTAATGACCTCCGCGGCCGCCAGCGACTTTGCCTAAAATCACCATTCATACCGGTACTCCCGGTCCGCCGTTGCACGTATAACCCGCTCATGTTTTTCAGATCTCGGGACCATTTTGCACTTGAATGGCTTGGCTATGCTAAAACGTGACAATTACCCGTCAGTTGCCAAGTAGAACATGATGCATGATGGGCGGGAAGGGTGACGAACCATATTAAAGACTCTTCATATGGTGGATCTTCATCAACAATGTTTCCATTGTCATCAACGGCTCTTGTTATATCGAATGAGGCAATCAGCGACGCTACCGCGATCCAAACGGCGGCAACCGCAAAATGATGCGCAGGGCACCTTCTACAGAAAGGGATATGATTATGACAAGAGTGGTGTGAAAAGCATCTACGAACCTGCGACCGTAACCGAACACCATTTTGGCAGGATCACGAACGTCCTCGTCAATTTTTCCATTTTTGAGGAACCGCTCTGGCTTGAACGAGAACGGATCAGGATAGACCGTTGCATCGTGCAACATTGCCCTTTAATTGCAGTTAGCCAAAGAAGGGGGAATCAACGCATGAGATACTTACCACGAATTGGCTACAACAACGCTACCTTTCGGCAGTACGTATCCCTTGTAAATGTCGTCTTGAATAAGGACATGAGGCATGGCTGCAAAATGGTTGCTTAATGCACGGATATCCTCATGATCAGCTTGACCTACCAACTGGCAAAGGATTTTTCCACCGGAGCGATTCCATGCATATAGCAGTCACGATTGGCAGTTTTTCTTGATCATCAAAGTTTGGCAACTCGCCGAAAGGGACAACCGAATCGATCGCTTCTTGCGCTCGTTTGAGAATATCGGGGCGTTGCAAAAGGCCAATAATGCACGTGGAGATGACTGCTACGTTCTATACACGACGTTGAGTGGATCGGGTGGACTTGATGAAAGAAGGTTACCGTGTCTGATCCTGCAGAGTACATGGCCGCAGCTACGGATTTGATGACATACTCGTGTTGAGAATAATCCTCCTTCTTCTCCTGGATGTCGAAAAAGCGATAGGCCATAAAAGACGGGATAAAATTGCCACTTTCCTAGAGCACAAATTCATGAACGTCTTTCATAACAGTATTGAATTTGGTCCTAGATGACTTACAATACGGTTCAGTGCAGCTTTATATGGTTTCTCAACCATCGTCGTTGCCAATTCCTTCCAATCTCTTGCCTTCTTCTTGAAACTTGCGCCAGGTACCCATTCTGGAACATACTTGAGAATCGGTATTGAGTCCACCAAAAACGCGCCCGGTACACAGGCCTCGAGGACGGTGCGGTTGGCTTCCTCGGCTAACTTGGTGTAGGGATCATTTTCGTCTTGTACTTCGAGACCGTATGCGATATCCATGATAGTTTTACCTGCCATACTAGATGGAAACGAAATTGGTAGGGGCAGTAACAGATACCTAGAATACGCACTGGCGCAAGTTCGGAATGACATCTCCTGGTCTCTTGAGGAATTGGCGTAGAAGATAATGCGCGTTCTTCTGCATGTGCGGATGAAATTTGTGTGAGGCAGTTGTGTGAAATGTCTGATGCAGCATCTTTCTTTGTGCACGCCTGATAGGATCTCAGTGTCAAGTCTACCCTGCATTTGAACAATTCGAGATTACCAAAGGTCGCCTGTACTGAAGTTAGCATATGTTGCGTAGAAGGGTTGAGCTCAACTACCATATGGGACGAAAACGATGTCCCACTCCCATCCCATAAGTTCATTGATCATGGGGGACGGGCGCCGGCTGGAGTATATTGATGACCGCTTGTCGAGTAACTCTGTTGCAGTTTCCAATGAGTCCACTACGATGGTATCCACTCCGGCGATATTCAGATATATAATGTCGCTACCTTTGGGTATGCCGCGACCGTAAGTGTCAATCGAGTGTTCTGCACTCAAACTCACCAAGTTCATCGCACCATTGGTGGTACTTCTTCCATGGAGCCTCAGTGGGCACGTCCAATGCATTCCCGACAATAGGATATCCTTTCGGACCAGGAGGTAACAACGAACGTTTCCTCCGCTTGTGGGCAAAGTAATACGCCAAGAAGGCAAATGTCAATATGGCGATAGGTACGAAGCCGGGTTCCATGGCTGTGAGCTTCTGGGGGGGAAGAGAAGAAGCAACAGGAGCAAGTTAACCGTGCGGCGCCTGTCGTGTCCGGCCTTTTTAAGCACGATACAGCACCCGGTAGTTAGGGTACGCCGTGCTAGGATTTGTCTCAAGTGCAAGAATGATCGGGCAGCGACAGGAAAGGAGATTGGTACTTGATTGGTACCCAAAGGTTATAGGCAGGCTAAATCAGCTCAACGGACATTCGAACCGCATTAGGTATAAGATGGGCATTCCTTTATTGTCACACTGTGTGATCGGCAGAAAATCAGCTTAAACAATACATTTATTACTTAACTTACAATTGTATTGTACTAGTAGACACTGGATGTCGGATTGAACGTCGTTGAGTATTTATTCCTTGTTGGACGTTTTCGACAACTGACTTTCTGACAACTGAGAATATCCCGACAGCTAGTAGGTGTTTGTTCGCAACAGTGATCTCCAATGCCAGATCACGGACTTGGAATTGATGTCGAGTCCATGCCATCTTCGACTGGTTGCTATTTGGTCTACAGCTGAGAGGATCCGAGTCGTTCCAATTATGACAGTGGCTATTCCCCAGTTTTAGGCACAAGGGACGAAATGATACACATCATGGTCAAGGTTCGTTTCAGCCTTGTTTTGGCCATTCATCATCTGCTCATATCGCTGGTTGAACCGTGTTAAATAAGAACGTGTCACGCGTGGGTACTATTTATTGATGTTCTCACAAGATAAATAACTGCACTGCATTCTGGTTCGAGAAGATCCATAATTATCTGACGTCCGACTTTGTCTCGGGCAAGTTCTGCTTGTACACATACTCTGGGCATTCACTATTTACATTTTAAATGATGCTCTGATGTGCGTTGGCGTGTTTTATATGGCCAGCTACAGAGAGATTAAAGAATTGTGCCAGAATGGGAGCAGCCTGATACGCATACATTGAAACTGCACAATCTTTTCCATCTTGAGTAGTTACTACGCTGGGTACCGAATTCTCTATAAACTAACGTTTGATATCCATCGTCTTTAGTGCAAGCAGTTCGATAACTTGGAGAGCTTCAGTCTACCTTGGGATCTGCCTACCGAACGCCCTGAGATATTTTCATAGAATGAGAACAACTGTTCATAGCTTGGAATATTATACGATTACGCTCTCTAGCTACTTGCAATTGTATGGATAAGACTATTACGATTCTATGACTAGATGGCTATCAAGCTCTTTCTGGATAACAACGCCGTTACCGCGTTCATTAACCCTTGGTCAGATTCTTTAATCATGTACTGAGTATCGCCAATTCTCTTCTGCAGGGACCGAGTAGCATTTCATTCTACCCGTCTACGGACTGGTATTCGAGCGCACCGCTTCCCAAAGTGTATTTCACGCTACATTCTTGCGGCGTAGTCTATTGATCCTGCTCTTCTTCCGTTTCCCTTGGATCTTATGCTCCGTTTTACAATTATTTATACCACGCGTGAATGCGAGGGTCCATTACTACTTTTCGCCCGGGTGTGTGACGTGGACACGCTCGTGCTAACACATTTGCCTCTTGTTAGAAAAATTGACATCTAGGACGCGGCCTCTCGGTGGACTCGATCAGGGACATCTGAGCCAACCTTCTTCTGCTGTACTTTCTAACTGGATTGAGCATACGAAGGAGATTATCAAGTACCGACGAACCTCTTTGGTAAATGCTCCCTGTTTGTTATGCCTATTTCAAATTGCCGTCCATTTGTCTTCATCCAGAACTATCGGGGCAACGTAACACGTAGTCGGAACGTACGCAACAGAAATGCGTGGTCGAGCGTGGACAATGACTGTCACATTGCTGCAGTGAAGCTTGAAGCCTAACACGGGGTAGCCGGAAGCGCAAGGTTGGGATCAAAATTGTTTACAATAATATAAGAGCTTACTGCGCTAAGTAAGAAGAGGGATATGCAAAGGCGTGCGCCACGTATTGGCAGCGCAAGCATAATTAGACTGCCATTCGGCGCTTTAAATCTCCGATCAGAATTACCATCAACCGCACACACCAAAGTACCATTCCCTCATGTCGCTAACATCTTAACTCCTGGTGCAACTAATATGGTCGGACGATTTGACGATTGTTGGCCAGTCTGCAAATGGTGTCCGAACGTCTCTGGCGACTCGATACAACATAAAAATAATAACTGCATGAGTAATAGCTGACCAAGGTAAGTAAACATTGCCAATTGGCGCAGAGTGAATCTAGCGCCACCTGTTATAAAGACGGCGGATGCCAGGAGCTAATATTTCAAGCTGAAACAATGATCGTCCTATATGACATCCCGTCCAAGCAGCCCGGAATCTCTTGGAATCCAAATATATTGAAAGCAAGGTTCATCACAGCCACACTAAACGAGACACACTCCCCTTAACGCTTCTCTTGTTGGCAGGCTTACCTTGAACTACAAGCGAATTCCTTACAGGACTGAATGGGTCGAATGTCCCGATATAGAATCCAAATGCAAGGAAATTGGCATCCCGTCGACCAGAACCAAGCCGGATGGCAGCCCGATGTATACCTTGCCGGCGATCTGGGATCCAGCTACCAAGACAGGTGTGGCGGAGTCGTACCTCATTGCGAAATACCTTGACAAGACATACCCGGATACACCTCCTGTCTTGTTCGATGGAATAGAGGAATACGATGACGTGATCAACGGATCTCCAGAAATGCCTGAATTGAAGCCCCTCGTCCGGTTCATCGTGGCTGCTGTGCCGTTTTTGTTGAATCCAGTGAGCTCGGAATACTATATTCGCACAAAGGAGGCATTTCTTGGCATCAAATGGACCGACATGATGCCAAAAGGGCAAGAAAAGGAGGAAGCTTGGAGGAGTATAAAGAAAGGCTTTGATATCATCGCCGATTCACTCCAGAAGAAAGGAAAGTTATTAGGACACGCAGAGCAACTTTCCTACCTGGATGTCGTTCTCGGCGCTCGTGTCCACGGCCTTGGATTTATTTGGGGTAAAGATAGTGAGCTGTGGAGGGATATGTTGACATGGAATAACGGTCTATGGGGAAAGTACGTTGAGGAGACGGGGAGATATTATGCCGGGAGTAGTCTAGGCGTCATATGATCGGTTCTGATCTAGAGATTATTACGTATCTACCGGAAGCGAAATTAATTAGGACTTTTTCTATTATCAGCGCTGAACTGACCGTTGTTGTTGTTGGACGGGCTGTGAGTAAACAGCGTGTTGATACGCATCATAGTCGATACACATCGTATCGACTGCTGCGCGGCGATAGTACCAGTTGGCTCAGAACCGTCTATGGTTAAGGTACTTATTTAAAGTGTCAGGTCAATGACACTCGATAGTTACCACTGTGAAGATCATCTCCTATGACTTGGCTTCCAACAGACCCGAGTGTTGTTCAAGAGTCTACATACCTGGAAAACAAGGTAAGTGCTGCGCTGTTTGGCACTTTTCCTCCGAACATTTATTTCCGTTGACAGCTGAGGTTTACCTTGAACTACAAGGGTATTCATTACTATACAAGACAGAATGGCTGGAATTGCCCGAGATAAGTAGAAGAGAAATGTAAAGAAATGGGCATCCCGCCGAGCGGTACCAAGTGGCATGTACACTTTGCCAGCGATGTGGGATCCGCAGACCAAAGTTGGAGTTTCGGATTCCTATCGCATCGCGCAATACCTGGATAAGACTTATCCAGATACGCCAAATGTCCTGTTCGATGGGATAGAGGTCTATGATCAGGTCATAAATGGCGCTCCTAACGTGCCGGAACTCAGATCGTTGCTCTTGTTCCTCATGCACTGTGTCCTTCCCTTCATGAATCCAGTGAGTCAAGAAGGGTACAAGCGCAAAATGGAGGCGATGTTCGGTAAGAAATGGGAGGATATTTCGCCCACTGGCGAAGCAAAGGTAGAGGCATGGAAGGGTATAAAGAAGGGATTTGATACTTTGGATGCTTTCTTGCGGGAGAACGCAAGGCCATCCGCAGAGGATTGACAGCTCTCCTACATACCTTAATGTCGCGCTTGGAGGATGTCTGTATGCGTTTATACTGGTTTGGGGCGAAGAGAACGAATTGTTGCACGATCTATCGAGTTGCAATGACGGTAGATGTACTAGATGGGGAAAGTACGTCGAAAAGGTAAAACGCCAAAGGAGCACGATAATTGATTCGAGCACTACGGATCACAATTGGTGTTAGCTAGAAGGCAATTTGCAATTTCACGAATGCTTGTTCGTGACCCCCTGGCAGAAGAAGGGATCTCGAGAACGCCACGCGACAGTTCCTTCAGATACAAAATATGTCCCATGGTCCAATAGTTAACATAAAGATGCCTATGCTGCCGCTCAGTATGCTCAACGCAAAACCAGATGGACTGATCAACCATCGGCAAAGCGACTTGAATGAGCTATCATTCAGACGTCGTCCATACTGGAACAACTCTCAATCATATTTATATCAGATCACACAATACGTGCTGTACCTACACTCGTTGTAGATGTCTGTGGTAAAGAGGGCCATATCACTCAGGACGCTTAGAAGCATTCTATGAAAAGCGTTACGTATATGATGAGGCATGAAACAGTGATAGAAGCATAAGAATACGCACTGCGGTGGACAATGCCGGGACCAGATTCGTCGTATTCTTGCTTGGAGCACCATAGGTTCTGGAAGGTGCTAAGGGAGGCCAAGATGGAACCACCGATCCAGACGGAGTATTTGCGTTCAGGAGGAGCAACGATCTTGACCTACACAGGCGTCAGCACATGCCAACAAGTAGAGCGGAGATACCTACCTTCACGCTGGATGGCGACAAGGAGGTGAGTTCCTTCTGCATACGATCAGCGATACCCGGGAACATAGTGGTGCCTCCAGAGAGGACGACGTTTCCATAGAGATCACGACGGATATCTAAGTCACACTTGAAGATGGAGTTGTACCTAGAGCAATATTAGCGTGAATATGAGGATATATTACGGCAGATGTACGTTGTCTCATGGATACCAGCGGCTTCAAGACCAAGGAAAGCAGGTTGGAAGAGTGCTTCAGGAGCACGGAAACTGATAATGCAATCAGAACAGATACCAATAGTTGTTTAAGATAACGTTACCGTTCGTTTCCGATCGTGATGACTTGACCATCGGGAAGCTCATAAGACTTCTCCAAAGCAGACGACTGAGCCGCAGTTTGAAGTTCTTGCTCGAAATCCAAAGCAACGTAGCAGAGCTTCTCTTTGATATCACGGACAATTTCACGCTCTGCCGTTGTCGTGAATGGGTAACCGCGCTCCATCAAGTTCTTGATGAGGAAATCAGTCAAATCACGACCGGCAAGATCAAGACGGAGGATAGCGTGGGACAGAGCGAAACCTTCGTAGATAGGGACAGTGTGCGTGACACCATCACCAGAGTCTAATACGATACCAGTTGTACGACCGGAAGCGTAGAGGGACAAAACGGCCTGAATGGAAACGTAGAAAGCCGGAGCGTTGAATGTTTCGAACATGATTTGGGTCATCTTTTCACGATTTGCTTTAGGGTTCAAGGGAGCTTCTGTGAGAAGAACGGGGTGTTCTTCGGGTGCCACACGAAGTTCGTTGTAGAAGGTGTGGTGCCAGATCTTTTCCATATCGTCCCAGTTAGTGACGATACCATGTTCGATTGGGTATTTGAGAGTCAAGATACCACGCTTTGATTGCGCCTCGTCACTGCGATCATGGGTCAAATAAGGTAAATTGGTCAAATTATGGGCGCACCCGACGTAGGAGTCCTTTTGCCCCATACCGACCATGACACCTTGGTGACGAGGACGACCGACGATAGAACTGGAGGATGTGTAAGCTCCAGTCAATGGTAATGCGTAATGACGATTTACGGAAAGACAGCACGTGGGGCATCATCGCCTTAGAAATAAGTTAGCTCGAGGAGAATAGATAGGCGGTATCCGTGAAATCGATTCACCAGCAACTGTCCAGAGAGATCAGAGATCAAACCAGTAAAACACAAAGACGGGACTCACAGCCAGCCTTGCACATTCCAGAACCGTTATCGATAACCTGTTTAACAGAGTTTCAGCCCTCCAGAGATCCCACGATCAAGCTACACATACGAGCGCTGCGATTTCTTCCTCCATGTTTGCTAAAAGATAGAAGTGGGGGATGTAGCGATGAGTTTTATAGCTGTATGTCGGAGATGAAAGATTCGTATTTATACGTCAAAACAAAGGCGCAGCATGACGTAATACCAAAAAATGAAATCGAAAGACTTTGGCAGCTAACAAACTGCGTGCCAGCTGCGGCTGCTAAGCAAGCGCAGCGCATTCCCTCCCTCTAGTTGACAGTTGTTCGCTCTGAGCGGTTAAAGAGTTTGGGGAATTGTACGTGAGCGCCAGTTTTTTTGTTTTTTGTTTTTTGTTTTTGGCAACTTTTTCAAGTTGCCCTTTCAGGAATCCTCCGAGGTTATGCGGTCACCCCAAGTTGGTAGCCCTTGGCGTCTGTGCTTTCATATGCCATCCAATCAACTAGCGCTCGCGTACAGCATCATAATATTATCGGATCCTAATACTGTCGGATGTCAAACGAATAAAATCAGAAGATCAACATGAGCCGCGGTTCTGAATGTGCTGGTGCGATGGAAACAAATGTGTTGCGCATGGCATAATACCTTGCACTAGCGGGTATTTCTGATGTGGTCGCAGCCATCAAACTCTGGGAATGCACCAACCAGAAATTCCAGCAGTCACCCCGCCTCTTCGAAGGTATTATCAGCTGAACGCTGGAGCGCTGAGCGCTGAGCTGTCAAGCCACAAGTTTCTGCGACGACCGGCGCGGATATCACACTTTTGAATCTCAAAACATTTTGCCTCACTAACTTTTCGCGTGGAAATCTTTCTACTTTAGGCTACCTAGGAAATGATCGACTAATACCAGGACTGTTCAGATTGGCGGCGGTTGGGAGATGCCAAATGTCTAAGCCATATGCCACAACTGAACGGACAACCTCGATTACCTCACTGTCCTCATAGCCGGAACAGAGGCAACGGTAATTTATCTCAGTGCCTTGCCAGGCCCTCTTACAACAGACAGCTGTGAAAACAGACATTGCTGCATTTATTGAACGCCTACTGTATTTTACTGGGCCCAAAACGAATACTTATCCGATTCGATTTCTGTACCTGAATAGGTACAGATGCTACAACTTGTGGGCCTTCATTTTAGAGACAAATTTGCGCGCTGCTTCTGTCATTGCGGTAGAGCTCACCAGGCACCCACTTTGCCACTACTGTAGGGATTGTAGGGATGAAAACTCATCGCCATGCCA
Organism: Amanita muscaria Koide BX008; assembly: GCA_000827485.1. Taxonomy (NCBI): domain Eukaryota; kingdom Fungi; phylum Basidiomycota; class Agaricomycetes; order Agaricales; family Amanitaceae; genus Amanita; species Amanita muscaria. The sequence goes on along the minus strand of KN818260.1, from coordinate 164,780 downwards.
AGATCTATATAGGAGGACAACGGCATAATCACATATTGCTTACTACTCGTGCTTTCTTTTATTTAGAAGAAACTATGAGGCCTTCCGTCGTCTTCTCTGTCTCGTACGGTGGCTATGTTCCCGATGCGAGACTGCATTTAAGGCACCGAACATTTCTTCCAGCCTTTGCTCTTGGACATCCTCGATCATTTTTTGGAGCTCAAAGACGTAGTACTGATCCGAAAAGGTGAAAGGCTGAGAGATGTAGTCCTTGCGCATCTGGATATCCAGGAGGAGGATGGGCTTGAAATCTTTGTACACGTCTTCTCGAGCTTTAAAAAAACCGAAGTGGGCGTCCCACCGTGAAGACATCTTGGATTGGGACTCGTGTTCGAGTGATTTGAAAAAGCGTACGTAATTGCGAGCTGCTTCGGACCACTGATCGTAAGATAAGTTCTCTTCCGCGCCGTGTAAAGCCTCGAATTTAGCGATGTCCAAAATCTTCACCGACTTGATTTTGCCCCTGGTGCTGCAAACGCTGATCTCAGTGGTAGTTAAGGCGGGACCTCTGTTAATATGCCGGAGGTTGAGATTGGTGAAGAGAGTTAGAGGCATGTAGACATTGTTGACGAAGAGGATATGATGGTATTGGCTGAACCCGGGAGGGAGTACGACGCCCGGTGTGCCGGCTACTTCTGCATTGCGCGCTGCCGCATGGCGCTTGGACTTCTGGACGTCAGAGCCCTCGTCGCTGCTGTCGTCGTCAGAGGACTCCTTATGTCGTTTGCGGAAAATGCTCTTCATCCAGGACTTGGCGGAGTTTGGAGACAGGTCGGAGACGAAGGCCTTCGCCTGCCTGGACGGAGAACGCTCTTGGGAGGCGGGGGCCGTTTCCTCATCCGGAACGGTGATGAGGGACTCGTTCGATGAAACGGCCTCTTGCATGTTGTTTGCCTCTCTATATGCGCGTGCTATCTCACGTTGCAAGTTCCTCGAATTGATAAGATTGTTTCTTTTTATCTTATCCGCTCTGGGAAGCGCCCTGAGGAGCTCGATGATGCGATCATTCCGATGAGTTTTTCTAGGTCTGTTCGGTGTGAGCTGAGTATTGTCGCCCGGGAGCTGAGAGGGAGACAATTTTTGGGAGCCTGTTAAGAGAAAGTCTGGCATCTGGGCAAAATAAATTTCCTGGCTGGAGAGCGGCAGTATGAAGCAGAGTGGAAAGAGCTCACAAGAAATTGGGGAAGACGGTAGATAATCCCCAATGTCGGCAAGACCCGAGATTCCCACAGACAACATTGATTTAATAGTGCTTTACACGCTACTTGATTCGTCAAACAAGTTCACCCTACAGATTTTGAATGAACAGTACGATGAGGGTATCACACCTCACGCAATGGGAACGAATCCCAAAAGGGAAAGCCAAAAATTATGCGGGATATCGGTGTACCAGGTGAGATCATCAACAGAGCAGTTATGGACGCATAGAAAGTCCTGCGTTCTTATCTATCTCTGCCTCACTCGCCCTGAATGGACACACGGACTCCATAATGAAATTATGGGTTAAATGCGATGTCAAAAGAGCACGAGGCTCCGAATCACTCATCGCGCCGCGTTTGGAATCCGTCTCGGCTCTGCTGGTCGGCCCAATCTTGTGTCCCGATCGTCTTCTGTCTTCTGTCGCCAGTCGCCCAGTCGCCAGTTGCAGAGAGCTAGGAGGCAAGGAAAAAGAACAAAAACGTTAGCATGACCTGAACGAGAAAAGAAGACGCACCGGGAAGAAAAAAAGGGTGTGGCCGTCACCTCCAGCCTTAAAGGCTGGAAGCACCGTCCACCTGTTTCCAACGACTTCCGACCGAAAGCTCCTCAGGAATTTCATCAACAAACTTGATGCTACGTGTCCTTCTCCTGACTTCATATTCCGGTGTCGGGAGCGTGACTGGTATATTCCGAACGGAAACTTTCTCGGTGAAGATACGCGTGCCTTTAGAGAAGTAGATGATGGGATACTCCAGTACGGTCCGTCGCACAGGTGCTGCGACTTCAAGTCCGAGTTGAGCGCGCTTGATATAAAAGTAGTTGGAATTGTCACCAAGGGTGCAGGAGTTGTCGGGGATAGTGATAGGGGAGTCGACGAATTGTGGAGCCTTTCGTCGTTGAATGAGTTGTCGGCCAGCATTGCCGATGATGGTTCGGACACGCTTGAGGCTGACAGTGTTATCGACGAGGGTGCTAGTGTCAGAAACAATGGACTCGGAGTCGGGAGTGAGGGAAGCATTTCGTCGATCAAGGATTTCACGACCGGCCTTTTTATTGATAGTCCTGACGCGCTTTAGGTTGGAAGCATTGGATGAGGGTGAGGGAGTGAGGGGAGCTTTGCGTCGTTCAAGGATTTCACGACCAGCATTTTTGCTAATAGTCCTGACGCGATTGAGGCTGACACCACGAGTAGCTCTGCGAACAACTGTGGCGAAGCCAGCCATCCGATTGATAGTCAAGACACGACGAAGAGGGGAAGGGTCAGTCGATAGATGAAAGGAGGGCTCCTGAGTGTCGACGAAGATATTCTTGACAGCATCTTTGTCGCCGACAGGAGCAGGGAGAACAGGTTGAAGGACATTTTGGATGGATGTCAGAGGTTGACGACCAGCGTCAACAGTAGCAAGGGAGGTGATAATGATGTGCATCATGATAATAAGAGTGTGCGTGTGTGTAGAATGTGGTGGTTCTAAGGAAGAAGTGGGCGATACGAGAGGAACCTTTTAAGCCTAATTCCAATGTCAGCCGCCGGGGTCAAGCCCCTAAACATACCTATTCAGCTGATGACTCGAGTCGATCAATCTCTGCTTTATACCCAGACTTTAAAAACGGAAGTGTATGTGTTGTCGTTGAAGTGGAATGTCAATGAACTCACAATAATAGCGAATCAGACCCAGAGGTACCGACGCGTTTCAACTTTCAAAGTTCAAGCCAATATGACTGGGACAATTTAGACTTGCCAGCGGATCTCAAGCATCTCAGCACATAAGCATAGAAGCGTTTAGGGCATGGTGATCATTAAGAGATTAGTTGCTACCTAATATGTTGGATGGGATCGATTGGCCGTGGTCGCGCACCACAGAAGTTTGTTGACGCGTTGTTGACGCGTTCTTTGTTTGTCCAACCTGAACTTCGCTCACCATACTTACGATCCCAAATCAGCCGTTGTTGGAACACAAGCTCGAAAACGTCAAACAACACTTGCATATCTACGAGTGTGGCACCATATCAATGCAACGGACAGAGGGTTTAGGAAACTTCCAAAACGAACCGCGTCGGGTTTGATGTGGAAACACCAACCAGTTCATGAGCCAAGCGGTACGTGGTCTAATGTGACTCCCACAGCAGGTTTTCTTATGATTACTCCTCTGCTTTGTTAGTGAATTGCGGTGAACTGGCTGCATACATTCCGCAAATTTCAGGACGGCTTGCAATTCGAGTCATATTTACCTCTTCTTCCTATTGTCACCTGTCCCTGCCGTTTTTGCCATCCTTCGTAGTCTCCTGTCGCTCCCTACTACACGCTGGCCGCTCGAGTCCATAAGGCCGTGCTGATTTGACCATATAGTCTCGGTTCTTGACCCTGCCTGGTTCTCACGCTGCGCAGTCTCATTTACACTGGAACCGTTTTGTTTACGTGTGCTGCTGCTTTTGGCTCTGGTTCTGCTTCAAGGTGAGTTATCTGGGCTAGCCTTCTGCTTAACAAACGTAACACCATATACTATATTTGACAGTTCGTGCACTGCCTTGATTCAGGCATGCATTTTAGGCCAGCGAAATTTTCCCCGAGCCATGAAGCAAATTTTTTGCATATAAGCCTCGTTGCGAATATAACCCCTTTATGTTCCATATTTGGTTCACCTTCACATATATCCGGCAATGGTGTGAATTGATTGGACCCACAAGACTGAACAAGCGCATGCTATACTTTGACCCAGGGCTCATTGCTGTTGAATGCACCATTCCAATGGGTCATTCCTACCATAAGCAAATAGTGAGTATGGTGTTCGTGTCTTTTCCCCGAGCCACCTTTGCTACTGTTTATTTTAATGGAAACCTCAAGCAGGTTATATTCCGCGATTTTCAGCCTGAAGGCGACTGTCAACTCTCGACTCCATTGTCCCTACCGTTTTCCCATGCTTCGCAGCCAGCTGACACCCCCTTCAGCGCGCCACTTCATTCGGCCGCGCAGACTTGACCCTGCCGCGTACGCCACTCGGTTCTTGAATCGGCCTGGTCTCGTAGACCGCTGGCTGGACCAAGCTTATCGGCAAACGAGCACCCATTTGTCTCGGATGGCTCAGTGCCGTTACTCGATTACGGACCACAGGCAGTGATATGCCGAATTGAGAGGCGTGTTCATAAAGTAAATTTCTCTTTTAGAAGTTATTGAGCTTGCTAAAAGACGTTGGAAAGTCCGTCGATGATCCCGAAAGCGTGTTTACAGACTCGGATAGATATGAGCTTTATCTGACGACGATGTCTTATACAGTGTTGGGAGGTTCACCCTTTTCCTTTTCGACGAGTTCATCTATACTTCTTGAAAGGTATTCGGGATCACCCGATGAGATGTGTGCACCGTCGTGGACTGGACAGCCACATGAGCGGCTAGAGTTTGTTCAGTCACAAGATGAACTGTCAGCATTCCTAAGGGAGCTCGGGAAAATAGGCACTACGCAGGTACGAGCGTTTGTTACCGAGATTCTTCAAGAAGTACTCCCTAACGCACGAACAGTATGTTATGACATATGTTGGCTACGATCCCCAACAACATGTAAGCTGTGATGCAGTTTTAAGATCAACTCAGGACTTGACTACGTTTTGCCAAGAAAGCTGGATCCAAGTCGTCAGGCTATAATGCCAGCAAGAAGGCGAAAAATATTCTCTGATTCAAGCAATTACGATTATTGTTGAGGAAGTAGCGATGCTAATGTTATTCAATTGTTCTGGTGTAAGTAAAGCACGTATACGGTTGCATTTCACTAGTAGAGGTTGTACGAAGCACGACCGCTTGTACCTAGCATACTTAGCTTCAAGTTAGGGTTTCTAATAAGCTTGCGCAATGCGCATGTGGTCGCGGAGTTTATTCTTCAGAAACATACCCGCTTCCGTGTTCTAAATGATCTGTCGCAGCCTCGCAGGAAGCAATGCGCTCGAAAGGAATTGGAAAGAAGAGGAAACAGAGCGACACACCACCAGTCACTCATCAACCTTTTCTATTCGTCATATCCCTTCCACTCAGACTCGTAGAAGGATAATTGAACCCGCCGCAACCTAAGGCAATCATCCACGTAGATCCCTGGGAAGGGTTGGCAAAATAACGCGTGTGCCAATTAGTAACAGTATTCATGTGACTCGGCAAGTGCCATAACTAGTTGACTCTGGATCTTTTCTCTTGTTGAGAAAATGCCTCTACCTGCTATCATCAGGGCTGAATTCGAATACATCAATCCAGAGACCACCCAGGAAAGCGATTACTACGGTGCATATAACATTTTGCTTGGTCACGCTTTCCCTGTGGCAGATGGTTATGTCGTCCATCCCCGGGTCATTAATATTCTCAAAGTTTTTCCAGAAGCTGACAAACGTTATCTCAGGTTGCACCGGCTGATTTTAGGCGCGATGCGTTAGACTTCGTGGTGTACTTTCGCATAGATTTGCACAGAATACCCGTGTTCTTCGTTGAAGTCAAAACGGCGCTGGCGATCAAAAACTTGTCCGCACGAGCCGACGCAGACGATCAAATGCGATTGAGGCTGAGACAGTTATTTGACCAAAGTCTGACTGAGCTTCATGGGATCAGCGCTTTAGGGACAATGCTCTGCGTCTACTGCCTTGACAAAAACACGGAGTCCTTAACCCCCCCTCCTATCCCTCAAAATGCTGCATATGTCAACGACACCGCCCCAGCAGATCGTTGGGACGCGGACATCTTGACTGACGACGGCTACAACCGCCTCATGAATATTGTGGAGCACGTCAAGGCTCTTGCCGCCGTTGAGGGTGTGTGACCCTTTTTGCTTGTACGATTGATAAGACTTACTACGCTTTTGACATCCAGCCCACGAAGCGTGATAGCCATTTAATGAAGCTTCTTACTTGATATTCAATCTAGTGCGAACGTATTTCTGCTACCTTTCGTTATCATTGTCTGCGCCAATACATCTCTGAGTCAGCAGTTATAACTCCTAACTACACGGCTGTTACGTCGCGCTCTCGGACAAACTACCAAAGCAGCATCTTCGACCTTGTATTTCACTAGGCTCCCAATTTTTGAAATTTTCATACCTCGTGCAATTGAACCTCAACGCTACTCCAGGATTCACCAATTTTGCAACAGCATGCAACGGAAGACTCGAGGTCGTCTCCGCGTTGGC
>KN818260.1:114200-143354 GCA_000827485.1 Amanita muscaria Koide BX008 | reverse complement strand
TTTGTATTAATACCACTGTGATTTGAAAGGTTTCGTGTGTCTGTCTGTCGGGACAAACGGCAATGTACATAATCACAAGCCAGAGACGCGCCGAAGGGACGCGCAAACTGATTCTCACGTAATTAAGATACAGATTGACGGAAAAGGCAATGTCGTTATTGGAGCAACCACTTTTGGAACCCCGCATGCTCACGCGCTCACTATCTGAAACATCTCTTAAATAGTCCATAGTCTTGGGCTATACTTCACACCATGCCTTCAATACCGCCAGGGTTTCTCTGGATTTTCCAGCGGATTCCCAGCATCGTCACTCCGCTGCTCGCAACCTACCTCTTTCACAGGTCTATCGACTTTTATCTAGGGGTCTCTCTGCCCCTCTGGGCCACGGTATTCACTGGGATACTGTCTTTCCCGTTGCTACTGGCGCTGCAAATCCGATGGAATGATTACAGGAATCAGAAGGAAGCTGAAAGATTAGGTGCCATCCTTGCGCCGCAGCTCAAGACAGATTCGTATCTACCGTTTGGTCTCGGTATTTTGAAGCAAAATTTGGGGGACTTTGCAAAGGTCGAATATTTTGGTGCGTGTTCCTTACTCGCAACGAGGTGCATGTCGTGTACTCAACACGTGTTGTAGGAGAACTCTTTTTCAAGCGTTCAGACCAATTTGGATGGACTTTTAACGTCAGAACATTTACTGAGGACAGGGTCCGTAGCAACGTTTCCGGCGCATTGTTCAAGTGTCTAAATTTAAACAGGTTTTCACATCGGAGCCTGAACATATCAAGGCTATCCTCGCAACACAGTTTGATAGCCATGGGAAAGGTACCTTGAACGTTTTTCTCTTACGTGATCCAGTGTCTGAGATATTTCGAAGGACCCGCTTTCATATACCAGATGACTTCATTACTTGGCGTTGGCGTGTTTAACTCTGACGGTACGTACGCTACTGTAACCTTGCATGGCACGCATTATCTGTCACCTAACGATGCCTATCAACCCCAGGTGACATGTGGAAGTACGTCTTGACCATATCACACCGCTTTTGGACAAGTCTAACTTTACGCTTTTTCGCGTCCTATCTATAGGTTCCACCGGGCCATGACACGGCCGTTCTTCACCAAAGACCGAATCACCCAGTTCGACATCTACGACAGGCACGCACAGGATGCTTTTACGCAGCTCAAAGCCCGACTCGCCGAGGGCTCCCCTGTCGATATGCAAGATCTGGCATCAAGATTCACCATGGATTCAGCTACCGAGTTCCTTTTTGGTCACAACGTCCATTCTCTCGGCGCTGGTCTCCCATATCCGGGGATTCATTATCATAAACCGACGCCCGAACACGTGACGATTGCCGAGGAGCAGAGACGTCATCCAGCCAATATCTTTACCCGTTCATTTGATGAAGCACAGCGTTTATCGGCCATTCGCGCGAGGTGGGGTGTCTACTGGCCTCTAAAGGAATTTTGGAAGGACGAAGTAAGAGAAGCGATGGTGCAAGTCGACGATTTCATCGTGCCTATCGTTGAAGAAGCAGTCAAGAAGAAAAAGGCTACCGGTGATGTTCAAGCGAAGGCTGAAGGTGATAGAGAGGTGAAAGAGGGAGAGACTCTACTGGACCACCTCATTAACTATTCTGATGGTAAAGATCCACGATCGTGATCTGTGTAAAGCTCAGTGTTGACGTGCAACAGATCAAAATGTCCTGAGAGACGAGACGCTGAACATCTTGCTAGCTGGTCGGGATACTGTGCGTTGATCGGTTTGCTCCTCCGTTTCGCATGACTGATGATTGTTGTATGCAGACTGCTAACACCATCACCTACGCTATCTATATGCTCGCTGAACACCCTCAAGTACTAGAACGGCTCCGCAACGAGATTCTCAGCGTCGTTGGTCCTTCTGAACGACCGACTTATGAAGATGTAAAGAATTTGAAGTACTTGCGCGCTGTCATCAATGGTTTGCACCATCCGTTTTTCTTCCGATCGTCAAAGATCTGACTAGTTGCATACAGAAACGCTTCGCCTTTTCCCTGCTGTGTAAGCCCTGCTCCTCAATATATCCTCTTGGCTAACTAAGCACAATGGGTCTGCAGGCCTGCCAATATGAGGTGAGAACGAATCCCTGCCTACAACTTGAATATAGCGCCTAACATAGCTTTTTAACAGAGCGTCAACGAAAGCGACTGTTTGGCCATCGAAGACTGGCGAACGACCTTATTACATTCCCGCCAACACCAAAACACCCTATAGCGTGTTCGTCACGCACAGGCGAAAGGATCTTTGGGGACCTGATGGTCTGTTTCTTTCTGCATTCATGGTTACATCTAATTGGCCCATCAACTGTAGCCGACAATTTTGATCCAGACCGCTTCCTAGATCAAAGACAGAAAGAATACCTTGTTCCTAATCCTTTCATCTTCCTTCCTTTCAACGCTGGTCCTCGAATCTGTCTCGGACAACAGGTATGATCCTTTCTTTCTTTCTCCCTCGTTTATATCTGACTAGCGCGCGCGTGATGTAGTTTGCGTACAACGAAACATCGTTCTTCCTCATTCGTCTCCTACAGCAGTTTTCGTCCATCAGTCTCGTTCCTGAGGCCCAGCCCCCAGAGGCACGACCGCCGAAGGAATGGGCGTCCTATCCTGGGAGGAAAGGTGTGGAGAAGGTGAGGATTAAGAACTATATCACTATGTCGGTGTTGGTAAGTCGTTGCACTGGTGGATGTATTGGTGCTAATCGTTTTCGATGCCTTAGGGGGGTCTGTGGGCCAAGCTTGAGGAAGCAAAATACGATAACCAGTGAAACACATTGTCTTTTTCTCCTTTCTCCTTTTCTTTAGCACCATGAACTATCACGATCTTTCTTAAAGCTGAAGTAATGACCATCTCATGCCAATCTTACATCTTACAGATATAAAATAAATGCAACTTGTCCGTGATATATTGGACCGTATCTGAATACAACAAAAACAGTGTTACTTCTTCCCGTCCTTCCCAGGCTGATCATTCTTATCCTGCATACTCATCGCGATCGCTCTCTGAATCGCCTCGTCCTCGTCCTCCTCCTCGTCTACACCCATATCGTCGTCATTGTCATCCATATCAACATCTTCATCGTCTTGTTCGTGTTCGTGTTGCTGAGACATCGCCAATGCCTGTTGCAACAGCCGCTCTTCTTCGTCCTCTGTCGGGTCGGCGGGTACAGTTGCTGGCGCAGCAGCAGCGGGTGCGGCTGTCGTCGCCGGAACTGGAATTAGAGCCGGAGCCGGTGTTGTTATTGTTGTCGATGACGAGTTCTGCGCAGGAGCAGAAGAGGAGGACGGTCCAGCAGCAGCAGCCTCTGCTGCTTCCCGAGCTTGAGCCTCTTGCATCGACATTCTGAGTGCCTAAAATCAGGTTAAACAAACAGGAGAGAAAAGACGAAGAAAAAGAAACGTACCAAAGCCAATTCAGGATCCAAGTTAGGATCCACTCCAAACTCAAAGTTGTTTTGTGCCGACGGACCAGCGGCACTTGGTTCCGCAGCACCAGCACCAGCACCACCAGGTAAGAGTTCCTGTGGTATGCTGGCGGTCCGGTCTTCAGCTAGGATCGGTGAAGCGATGAGTGCGTCCGAGAGAAGCTCTGTGCTTGGCGGTACGATCACTAGGTGTCTATAGATTGTAAAAAACGAGATCTGTCAATTATATATTCGTCTGATGGAAGATGGGATGCGAACGCAAAAGAAACTCACGAGTTGTCACTACTATTCACGTTCTCGATGAACGACCTCAGCACTGGTTTATGTTCGCCATCCACACCGTCCGGCCGTCTTTCCTCTTCAATCCCATCACCAAAGCATACAAAGTCAACCGCGACGTTGTTCTTCTTCAGATTCTTCGCTAGTCGAATCATCGCCTTTTCGTCTGCTGCCTGTCCCTCCAGCGGGGAAGCGACGAAGACGATTATCCGCTGACGGAGAGTCTTGTTCTCTCGATGCTTCAAGGCAAGCTGCGCGATGTTGATCGCGGTCGGAATGTTGCTGTTACCCCCGATTTTGGACGTTGCGGTGTGTATCCCGCCTAGGATCTGACCAACGTCTTTGGTATGTGTGACAAGAACTTCTGGCCTGACAAAGCAAATCCTTAATGGCCTGTCTTCCTGTGTGTAAACGGAGAAGAATACGTTACCCTTTACCGGCCATAGTCATGATTCCTACGGTATTTTCAGGGTTTGAATCGATCTTGGTCTGGAAGACGGTGTTGACGGCGTCTGCTTGGGCTTGGAATCTGGTTGGGACGTAGTCGCCGTTCCGCATGTATTCAGAGTTGTCTATTATCATCATTGTTGCTTCGAAAGGCATCTTGGGAAGATGTGAGATAGCGGGATGACGCGTCGACGCGCTTGAATTTGGTTTTGTTTGGCCCACGATTATTATGCTTAGTCAGCGGGCTATATCACACATCGGAGTTTGAAACACCTTTGACCCATCGCTCACTGCTCTCCGGCTTCCGATGGCTAATCTAATCCGTTCTGCGAAATCTGCGAGTAACTGGTCAAAGAACAAATTGCTAGCATACAACATCTTCGTTCAACCCCAAAACGCTCTCGACTTATTTGGCAAGGAGCTTGGTCCGATTGACCACCTCGATCCCAATCTACTCTCCTCTGTCGACTCTACCGACCCTATGCCGGCCAAGAATCTGCTATTGTCGATTTGGCAAGAAGTGTTCTCGAAGTCACCGGTTTCGACGAGCCGGGCAAAGCCCTTTGCACGCGTTATAACATTCCCGTTGTCATATGCGGAGATGCCCACACAGCAGCGCAAACGGATGTATGCCTCGTTCAAACCAACTTGATGATCCTTTTGGTCGTTGAAGTAGATAAGAACTTGTCCAACCCTGAACCTCAGGTCATCGCGAAAGCAATTGCCACCTTTCAACATAACAACCGAAAGCGTGTGGGCCTTGGTCTTCCCACTCTCGACATAATGACCATTCCATGCATTACCATGGTAGGAACGCGACCATTCTTTTATAAGGTTCCAGTTACTATGCAACTTAGCAACTGTGTTGCCAACGGTCAATATCCCTCGCAGCCTACAGTTGTCAGTCGCTGTGCTCCGCCCGCCCAACCAATGGTATCTGGAGGCATGGAGGTTCCTGATTATCGTTACACCGCTTTGTAACATTACGATGCGTTCCATGGGTTAGCGAAGGCTTGCTGGACTGCATTCCTCGATGGCTGTGAGGATTAAGGTATGCTTCGTTACCGTAAAACATCGGCTCTGATCACACAAGTTTCCACCACAGATGACGACAGTTCAGCGCGTACACACCAATTCCAGTTCTAATTTTGACCTCCTTAATGATCCGCTTCCACACTTTTGCAGCCATACCAGTCAAATTTGTCTTTACTAGTGATCGAGTAATAAAGTCGTCATGGCAAGCATGAATGCTAAGAATCGCTGGAAGTTGACTTTTTTGCAGATGAATGAGAATCATTATCGATAGCAAGTTAAGAGGAAACGGTATCATGCGCTGGCCAATGTATCAGCTGGAAAAGTGAGCATCTGGGAATTTGCGCGCCTCATTGCCGCCGCCGCCAAATAAAATGTGCATCTAAAGCATGACATGCAATTGAGTCAACGTGCGTTGAATGACACCTTCTAGAATGACTCAACCTGGGATATCTCATTACGCTGCGACTCGTCGATGTGCGACATACGTCGATTACAGTCAAAAGCAAAAAAAGTTACATAACTAATCCAACCTCTGCGACACCCTCCTGTACTCATTCTGCGCAACTGCGCCCACATACCGCTGAACAAGCCAAATGACAACAAATAGGAGCAAAACGATGTAGAACGTAAATTTGATCGGGTGTTTAGCGACAAATCCTGTGCTGAAGATCAGGCCACCGTTAAGGAACTGGAGTTGTCGTTAGCGCCATAGAAAGAGGGAACGAAAGATAGGAACTTACCCTTGCAAGCCTTTCAATCATGTTTTCCGAATTCTTATGAGCGAGTTTCCCTTCTGCGACGTCTTGTACGACATCGAACAACGATTTCGATAATCTCAATCGTTCGCCTTGGGAATCCTGGTCCCAATATATCAGTCCCTTTAGAGGCGCGTCAGAATACATATCAGGCCGAGAGAGATGGTGACAAACCTTATGATCCACAATAACCACCGGAACATCGTCCAGATCAACCAGCATCTCATCCACCACTTTCATCCCATACATACTGCTCAACCAATCCTTCCACTTCTCCGCATCCATCCACGTAAACACCACTTCCCTCTCGTCCATTTCCTTCTTCACTCTCTCCCCGTCACCTCTTAGCCCCCAGATCCCTCTCCCTCCAAACGAAAACTTGGCACGTCCACTCCCGCCGGTCCTAACACGCCACTTTGCGGCTAAATCGCCCATCCTCTCTTCCACCCTCGCCTTCAATCTCCCGTTCACACCCGCAATGACCACTAACGGTTCCTCAGGCGCGTTCATAACCATCTGGAACGAGTCCTGAGTCAACTCTACCGTTGTCGGTAATCTATGCGTTCTCAACCAGACCGAAACTTGGGAATTTGGGTCACGGATAGAAGAGAGAGTGGCTTTGAACGATGGGTCGTCTTTGAGAGTGGTTGAGAGGAATACGGAGGAGGCGGAGTGGATGTTGTGGTCTTTAAGTGCGACTAGGGCCCATGATGAAGCGGAGGGTATTGCGTATTCTTCGAAGAGACTGTGAGAGGTTGAGTAGAAGATGGATGGTTGGCCAAGGAGGGATGAAGCTGATTCGCTGAATGCATCCTATATGCCCGTATGGTTAATGAGAGAACATGGCAGAGGAAGAGGAGGGAACGTACAAGTAAAGCCTGGCTGGGTCTCTTTCTCAACAAAAGAATGTACACAACCTTATTCTCTGTAATCTTCACACTCAACTCGTCAACCGACCCGAGCGGCTGCAACGGTGGCGCACTAGCCTTCTCCACAAAACTTACAAGCTGTTCGAGTTTTCGTCCACTCTTGTAATCTGTCTTTGTTTCGTCCTTTCCTTCTTTTCTTAGGAACATCAGTGTGGGGTATCCGTCGACTTTGTATTGCCGACACAACGCTCTCTCTTCCTCGCAGTTGACTTCGGCGATTGTGACCCGGCCGTTTTGCGTCGCCTTGGCGAGTTTGGACCACGTTGGTGCTAGACGTCTACAGTGTCCACACCAAGGAGCGAAGAATTTGATAAACATGGGTCCTTGGGAGAGTGTGGTTTGGAATGTAGAGGATGTGAGAGACAAGACTTTTCCGTGAGGATTCAGTGCCGCCATGGGATGCGAATGGGGTGATTCGAAGTTTGATTCGGTTTCTGCTCCATCGATTTTTTCCTCCGAATGTTCCAGGTCGGCTTCGATTGGAGATGAAGAGGATGGAGGCGATATGTGTTCGTGTAGGAATGATTTGAGATTGGATAATTCTCTGTTTCCGTCGAATTCTTTGACGACGTGGCCAGAGTGGTAGAGTGTGATAGTTGGGTAGCCCGTTACTCCATTCTCATTGCATAGATCTTTTTGAAAAGTGAGTTGCTTGTTGGAGAGAGAGAGAGAGAGAGAATGCTCAACGTACCGCCGTAGAGTGCACAATTGACCTGCGCGAGTCTGACATCTGGAAACTCTGTCTTGGCTTCACCGACGAGTTTTTCCCAAGTGGGCGCAAATTGTCTACAGTGTGGACACGAAGGAGAGAAATGTTCTATGACCCAGTGTCCTGATGCGATGGAGGATTTGAACGTGTCAGGTGTGAGTTGGAAGAGTTCGTTTGCTGAACGGTCGGATACTGCTGCTGCTACTGCGCGGGTAAGGATTGGTGATAAGGAGATGAGAGAGATTAGGAGATTGGGGATGCGCATTTTCTTGGGTGAGGGGAGCGCTGAGCGCTCGTGTGAGCTGGTGTGAGGAGTTTGGTGAGAAGCTGTGTTTGAAGCGGGCTGTGCGTTCAAGTTACCGCGTTCGGCGTTCCCGGCCTGAGTCAGGATTTCACTTTGGAAAGTTTCTTTCTCTCGTCTTTATTTACGAAAGGAACTGATCGTGATAGGAAAGAATAGGATACTAAGATTATAGGCGCTTGAAATTAGCGCGCGTGCAATGCATATGCCTCAAGGCCAGGCTCAACGTCCTCAATATCTACTGCGATCATGCTTTCTTCCGCCTCTGGTGCCTCTCCCCAGCAGCCACTATCGAGCCTGCAGATCAACAATCAAAATAATAATGGCATCATTGACGGCTCTAACAACTTCGTCAACTCTGGCAAAAACAACCAGTTCAACATCACCCAAATCACAACAGAGGCCTCAACTGTCGCAACAGAAACTCCTTTTCAAGGGTCGTCGAACTTCCAAATCAACAATACGAAAATTACCGCAATTGGTGGCGATGCCACCACTTTTCGATTGGGCGGTGAGCACGCTTGGTCTCTCACTACAAGCCAACGGGCGTGCGGTGTGTAGGTTGGTGAGAAAATGCTGTGATGCGGGCTGAGTCGGGCGACAACTCAAATAGAAAATAAAATTACCGCATGCTTCTTCTACACCATGGAGTGCAGAATTTCTATTCGTCTTTGGCCACGGATCGTGATTCATAGCATTCCTGGAGCTGAACAGAATGATTATAAGATACTATAGGCGCTCGAAATTAGCACGCGTGCAATGCATAAGCGCTTAAGCCTCAAGGCCAGGCTCAACTTTCTCAACATCAACCACGATCATGCTTTCCTCTGCCCCTAGCGCCTCTCCCCCGCAGCCACTACCGAGCCCGCACATCAATAATGAAAATAACAAAGGTCTCAACGGAGATGGCGATCACAACATCGTCAACTCTGGCAGCAACAACCAGGTCAACCAGCAGTTTAACGTCACCCAGGTCGGCCCCCCCTTAGCGGAAGAGGAAGACGTTGAACTGGATAGATTACTAAATGGTTATGTTTCTGATGACGCTCGTCACACCGTCCAGCCTTCCGACTCTTCCTCTTCACTCCCCAAATGTCATCCCAACACTCGTACAACCATCTGCGAGGAGATAAGAAAGTGGATTGACGACAGTGAATCCGAGAAGTCACCGTTGCTGTGGCTCAATGGGCCAGCTGGGGTTGGGAAATCAGTCATAGCCAAAACCATAGCTGCGTCCAACCACCAAGCTGTCGCCGCCACTTTCTTTTTCTCCACCAGCTCTAACCGTACTGCTACCACGCTTTTCCCTACACTAGCCCGCCAGTTGGCTCGAAGAGTTCCAGAGACAAAACGGCACATCATCGATGCTTTGAAGAAGGATGATTCACTTCTGAAAAGCGAGTTCGAGGTGCAACTCAAGGACCTCATCGTCGAACCGTTGAGGAAGTGCACAAAGAAGCCAACATTCCGTCCAGTCATGGTCATTGATGGAGTTGACGAATGTACTGACGAAAACAAGCTATTAGCGTTCCTACGAGTTTTGGTATGCGCAGGGGAGAGTAGCAATATGCCGCTTCGTTTTATCATCTGCAGTCGTCCCGAGCCCCGTATCCGACGTGCCATATTGCAAAGCTTCCGTGATGATCATCAAAAGACTGAAAAACAATCTATCATTCCCTCTTCGCTCCAACGTCCGTCGACTGGTTGGCGACTCCAACTCTTACTCAACATCAAAACTCATCTTTACGCTCCAATGATATGGGTGTTTCGAAATCCCACATTGCTGCTTCAAGAAGTCTGGGAGCTGTACCGGCCAGTGCAGGTTGGTGTAGTAGACGAAGATGCCTCTTCTCCCAACGAGCTCGCCGACACACTGGATACAATCTATCACCACTCGGTTGTTTCGACTATCCAAATCGGCTCCTCCAAAGAATGTGAAGAGGATATTGCGCGATACCTCACAGACGAATTCAACGCAATTCGTCAACTAGGAGAGGCTTCAAGTCCATGGTTCCGGCCATCTGACGTTTTAGACCTCGTCAAAAGGTCATGCGGTCAGTTCCTTTACGCATCAACCATTGTCAGGCTTCTCAATCACCACCATCCAATGGACGTTCTCGACATGGCGCGCCATAGTTCCCTACCAACTCCTGATCTGAACGAGCTATACAAGCAAATCCTCAAACGGGCCCACGATGAGATCCGGCAGCAAGAAGGCTGCCCTGATCATGACACGGAACGAGGAGTATTAAAGGACACGCTAGCGATACTGATTGTCTTTGCGGAAAACGTTCATTTTTTTAATGTGCGAGAAAATTTCGCAGTCATTGAAGGTCTTCTAGGCCTGAAGAAGGATCGATTGACTACGAAATTACGCAAGATGCATTCAGTTTTCAGCATTGTCCCTGGAAAGTCCATCAGTGTTTACCATCGATCGTTTTTTGAATTCCTTCAGAGCCAGAAACGCTCCGGAGAACATTGCATTTCCTATCGAAGTGCATTACGAAGATTTTTGGTTCTTCTTGGTCGAATGGGGCTTTGGCGTAGGCAACCCCAGTAAGTCGCGAATGAATACTGACATCCACTTGAAGTACTAACTAATCTATCCAGGGCCGACGGCGACGAAATACGTGGACACGTTAAAAGTATGGCCCTCGCATATCGTCGTAATTATTTCCAGCGATTTAGGAGTCCGATGACCCTGATCGCTTTGCATGATTGGATCCACTGCTCCTTGCCGTTCCTTTTTTTGTTGCCATTCCGTCAGTTCACACGCCAATTCAAAGAATCCCTCATTGGCGCACCAACTTCTTTCATTCTGCAATATCTGTTCCTGGCATTCTTCTCCTTTTTCATTCTTTCTTCCGGATCGTTTATCATTTCACTGACACTCTACACGTTGCTCTGTAATCACTTCATTTTACCACTTTTTCACCCTTTCCTTCATCCCTATTTCGTTATAATGGTTCGAATTTTGTTATCCCCGCGACTGCTTTCCATTGTAATGTTCCAGTTCATCATTGCTACTCTTTCTGCTGCTTTCTGTTACAATTGAAAGGTTTAACAACCATGTTGTCTTGCAGTGCATTACTTCAGCCGGAAACTCAAACTGTGATCCGGGAATCTGGGGCGATCATGAAAGCGACGATTAGGCGAGATTGCTCCCGTGAGTTCACTAGATCCTTTGGCCGATGATCGCTCCGTGCAGAGGGAGAGGGTGGGCGTTGGCAAGGAGCAGGGTTCATATCCGACGGTTGGTGGGATAGTTGGGATCGATATGATGTTGCAAGACAATATAATGGGCTCTGTTGAGACATTCTGACAATGCTAGGCCTGAACGAAGTTCCAGATCGTGCTACCCTTGTTCTTATGGGCTTGCCACGTTCGTTGCAAAGAGGCTCTGAGGAACGTGCAAAGATAGACAGAGTATAGTGACTCAGCATGCTAAAATGGCAGCTGCATGAAATGCCGCATATAGACTTTTATCATATTCATATACCTAATTCAACGGTTACTACATGTGTCTGAGCGGCGAAGGCTATCATAATCTGAGCGAGAATGGCCAAAGCGGCCGAAAGAGGTTATGGTCATGATTTTCCCGTGACGGAAGTGACCGAATGAAACTGGAGTCCTTAGCGTGGTGTCAATGATGAGTGAGCTTGAGCTTATAGGTTAGGTGATTCATTGACTGAGATAAGAGTAATCTTTGTGAAATTTTTATGTTAGAATTGCTGTGCAAATTTAGTCACTAGTGTCACTGGCTCGTGACTCTTCCGTTTGCCATTATTCTAGAAGAGCCACTTCAATGTCTGTCAATGGCTTCGAGTCAGCGTCGTATGATTATGACAGGAAGAAACATGACCAACAGGAGTGGACCTCCATCCCACTCACATCTTCCACGTCCTATTCAAGGAATACTGCTGTATTCCGCAATCCACAGGGCGCAGGTTACAGTCCTCGGCGGAATTCCTCACCCCCGGCGTCCGCCTACTTTCCATTGCTTGATGACGCCAATCCCACAACTGTCGTTTCCCCTGCAGCGCAGGATCATTTCGCGTACAGTACAACACTTAGACGCCATCAAGTCGATCCCGGAAGCAGATTAAACGCGCTTCGGTCGCTAGCAGATTATATGACTACAATGAACGATGAAAATGAGATTTCTCCTACCACCCGTGAGTTGCCTTCAGTTCTGTGCTCCGGCATGACCCTTGACTGATCCATGTACTTATCAGCTATCTTTTATTGTGTCTGTTTTATTTTTTATTTTCTAATTTTCTTTTGAAGCCTGTCATCTTTTGTTTTACTACGTATTGTTACACTATTGTATGTATCCTAAATCGCTTGTCGTGCTTTCTGAAAGTGGATAAATTGAAATGATCATGGAGAGTGTTCTGGTAAGCCATAATGCATAAAGCATAAAAGGTAAAGCGCTTGTGTGGGATGATATGCGTAGGTTGGTGAGAGTTGTGTTTGATGCGGGCTGTGCGAGTGCTAGCGGAAGCCGAGTTGTTTTGAACATCAAAGGGGAAGATGTGACTGCAGATATCCACCCGTACTAGTAGCCGTGAGTCAGCTAGAATGACTTCCTCCTTAACTGATGAACTTATCGGCGATCGCTCTGTAGAGACGTGATACCTATAGATAAGACTCGATCTCCGTTATATAGACTGAGGTGAGACTACTGTAGAGAACGTCACGGTAAAGCGGGCAGTCTATGGGCAATAATGAGAAAGAAAAATGACTTGTCGTGCTTTTTCTGAGAGTGGATGATTCATAAATCGAAACGATCACGGAGGATCTTCTGCAGTGGTAAGTCATGAAAGGTAAAGCCCTCGTATGAGCAGGTGCGAGTGAGAGTTGGCGTTTACGGGCCGAGTTCAGCGCCTCAGATCAGCTTGTGGATTCCTACACAAACAGTGATATTAGACAAGGGTAAAAGATTGTTTGACGTGTTATGTAGGGAAATATAAGCATATTTGGGGATAGTCATTAATACAGAGCAGACTGGACGTACCTCAGTCATCTGTACGGCTAAAGCGAGGTCCGATAGTGGACATGTGACCATCATCAGAGCCTAGGGCGGGGGACGTGACAAGACGTCTTGAACAAGATAGACTACGGCATAGCTGCAGGTACGGGTGCCGAGGCGCCTGATAGCTTGAAACTCTGTTGCGGTTTCTATGTAGTCCAAAGAATGATATCGGGGCCAATTGCAACGAGACGGAGGGATGCATCTCGTTTCCCTGGAGATGATTGATGACGTGGTGTGTACTGACCACGGTCTGCAGCTCCTCTTGCGCCTGTTTGTAGAATGCTGGCTGAGCGATTGTATCAGTTTTAACTTTTTTCGGGGCATCAGTATCATGACGTTTGGCACATCCACCTTCCGAGTCTTCCGAGATCGTCTCCTTGTTCCATGATCGAGAACCTGCAGATTTCCTTATCTTATTTTCGTCGCCTCAAACAGGACATGCAGGGGCTCGAGGAAGCGGTCAGTTCGTACCAAAACAGAGGAACTGAATGAGACAACTACTCGAACCCGGGAGATGTCGGTGGTAGTGCATAGATGTGGCATCGAGAGAAGCCAAATAACCTCAGATCCTCTCCAAACGAAGTGAGTTCTGCCGGAATCTTTCGGAAGAATCGGATCAGACCGGGTCATACAACATCTGGCGTCAATTATGAGGGTCCGGACTCCGAAGAAGCAAGGTAATTAGCACAGTTACTATAGTGGCTTTGATTAACCGAGGATGGTGGTGAACTCAAAGTCGTGGACACCTTGTTCGAAGTTTCAGGCTACATCCTAGAGTATAATAGGAGGACGCACCTTGTTCGTCTAACAGCTTTCGAGCCACAGCCTCTCGTTCACCCTCCTCGAAGTGTGGAATAAGCGACGGATCCATATCCTTATGGCCCTTGAACCACGCAGATTGAGTAATAACCATATAAGTGACGTCAGCAACTTCTCCAACAGGCTTGAAGTTCACTCGGTATGGTCTGACTTTCTGTAGGATGACATTGTAGATGGTTGGACTGTTTCGGATGGGGTCCAATGTTCTTCCCGCTAAACGCGAAGCCCACGCTGTTGCGGTTTCGACATTCATCAAGAAGCCACCCATCCGTATGCGACGTGGATATCGTTTTATGGTGGAAGGACGTGAGAGGTCTGGTTCAGAGTCCATGAACAGAAACCTATCTGCATAATGAGATCACCAAATCGCGAGTCTACGACATTGTTTGTACATGTGTAAGCGGTATGGTCACGTGTGCTTCAGCAATTCGCTATAAGTAAGTACTTATGTGAACCATTGAATGGGCTCAGACAATCGTCGCAAGACCCGAAGGGCCGAAGCAATCTGTTGTCTACACTCACAAAAAAAGAACGACATCAGCCTATCGACAAGAAGACGAAAACAAAAACGAAACGTACATTGCGCTCCCAAGATACATATTTGGCATTGCTATCATAACATTAGCGGACAACGAAGCAAACGTACGATGAAATCTATCACTTGGACGTCCCCGTTTCGTTTTGACATTTTTGTCCCATCGGGGTTGAGAAAGATGAGTATATGCGCAAATTGGGGGCTGGGCAACTTGAGACATGCATAGAGGTCTAGGTGAAGAGGGAGCCATTCCTGAAAGGCGTTATTCAACACGGTCTAGACATCACGAAACAACACAAACCTCGCCACGCAAGACATGCGTAATTCCCATTTCATAGTCGTCCACGACGGAAGCAAGGTGGTATGAATGGAATAAGTCGGATCTGAGGAGAATAGGACCGGTCGAGAGGGATAAATAAGCCTCCAAATACTAAGTCCCGTGTGGGTTGTCTGTCTGGGAGAACGGTGTCCTACAAGGGAACGTTGAATTGAGATGTACAAAACCGCGCTGGCGACTCACGTTAAGTCGTATGGTTATTTTGTGCCCCGCCCGCAATCGACGCGCTACTTCCTCATCCGTAAGATGCAAAGCAGCGTGACTAAAACCGTAAAACGTGCGCGTGATGATTCGCGTTGGTCCCATCCGGCGAGGGTGGATGAGACACTGTCAAGCAAGATAAAGCTAACGGAAGTGTTCGACAAAGTATTTGGTTGACAATCGAAGGACAGCGTCAAGTGCTGGAAGTCGTTGGCGTAGGGTGCTGGGAAGCGGAATAAATCCCACCAGCAGCTCGACTACTGCGAATACAGCCACGGCGACAACGACTACGACGACTACCGCTACCACCACGACGACGACGAAAGCAAGCACTCCATCATCCACACTCACAAGTTCATGGGCGACACCGTACATATCGAGCCAATCTTAAGAGACGGACACGCGTTTGGCGATCACGATGCGCGATGGAGACAGAGTGGCGAGAGTAGATGTAACGAGTCGGATGTAATGTATTCGCCGCAATCTGGACAGTTTCGGTCGATTGCGGAATTCTCATGGACGTGTTGACGGGACCTCAGCACACCCTTCGATATGGAGTTTGGGACCTCTCATTTGAAATTTGATCCTTCGCTTCAGGGGTTGTACCTGATCTAGACTCAGAATTCTCGCTTCTAAGTATGTATGTAGTGCGCTCTATACAAAAAGACCGAAGTACTTTATGTAGAAACACCTCTCGTTCTCTGAAGCAAATCCCCTCATATATGTTGCTATTTTTCATCGACTTTTTCTTCGTCTTTCTCTTCTTCTTTGTCTTATTCGGGTTCCCGGGTCTACGATATCCAGATACCGAGTGTCCTATTACCACGTCATTGCAATGTCCGATGATTCCCAAAGTACGTATCCGTCTGGCATCGAGCATTCCCTTTTTTCTGATCGCACACAACGCGCTGTTAGTGGGATCCATGTGATGCAGCGCATCCTTCGAAGGAGACAGCTACACCTTCGTGGGAGATGTTGCAGTGGGCGTTCTAAACCGATCAATCTACCAACGTCGCTCGCGTATTTATATGATCGAGAGTGCAGAGGGGTGTCAGTGTGCCTCTGGAGGGTGTATTGTGGACGAAGTGGGCTTCAGCTTCAGCTTCAGGTCCTATGTAGGTTTAGTTTGGAGTCGGGACATCAGCTCAGCAAACATTGAAATATTGACAATTGTCATACGCACTCACTGCAACAGGGCTATACAACCCTTTGACACGCTGACCCATCCCTCGTTACCATTGTACCCTCAACACATACGTTGCCTGTGAGGCTTTGATAGTCGCTGCAAGCTTCGAAGTAGTCTTACGTTACCCTGAAGTTCGTAGGAGTTCGCGTTCTTGTAACGAACTAAAATGATAGCATAACGACCTTCTGGAACTCTGACATGTTCTGGTCCTGACAAATACCAGTGAAGTGCCAGAAAGTGAGCAAATCTTGGTGATCTGATCTCGGAACATCCCTAATGGAAACCCTCCACTTCCCCTCCCTTCCACTCACCTCCTCCCTCGCCCACATCTTCCTCTACACTTCCATCCCATCCACAACCCTCTCCTCCATCCGCCAACAAATCCTATCCGCCTCCAAACTCCCACCCCCAAACACCCCCGAATCGACACCCGAAACCAAAACACAACGCGAACGCGTCAACTATGCATTCATCAACCCCCACCTCATCACTAGCAAACTCCATCTCCAAACTGCTGTATATCAAGCGATATTGGCAGAGTTGCAAGAATCGTTGAGAACTAAAACCGTGCATTCGGAGGTGTTGTGGGTGTTGAATCCGACGAATAACGTCCGTTCTTTTCTTGTCTTATTCAAGATGGGGGAGTGATTGGTGTTGATGTAGATATCAGAAGCGATCCGCAGATATGGCGTACCCACACCATCCAGCGATAAGCCCACCGCCGCACTTTTGATCGTCAGAATATGCGGCCCCGGACTCTCACCTTCAACCGTCCAAAACGACTTGGTCAATCTCGTTCAAGGTGGCACATTATCGCCCCTTGAACCGACCTTGAGTACTCTGACGGATTGGGGAACGATCAAAAAGGTACGCGTCATGTTTTGGTGTGGACAGTGCTAACGAGATGGGGTGTAGTATCATAAGCTAAACAATGAACCATGGATGAAAAAGTCCAGGTCAGATGGTGATGGGGAAGAGGAGGAAGAGAGGCGAATGACGGATGATATAGTGACAAGTACTGTCGCTATAAAAAGCGTTGCTACATGAGTTGAAGCAAAAGCACGTATGTTTTTGCGTTGGCGTCAAGTGCAATGTTGTTGTAGTTTTGTAGGAACTTTTTGACTGTTATATACGTACACACTACCTAGACCTAGAAACCAACTTGTTTCAGCTAGCAATATATAGAATTTATCAAGATTCGCGATCGAGACCGTTTTTGCGTTTGGCACTATGTAGGCTGTGTTTGCATCAGTTGCTTCACTTCCTCGACACCGATGCGTCCGACTCTATTACTGCAAAAATCGGGACGCTCAGCATGGAAGGGTGCGTGTTCGACATCCGTTCGATAATTCCACTGTACTAAACGTAACCATAACTAGGCCCATACTTCGTGGCATTCCCCAACCTTCGAGAGGCTCTCACGAACCACGTTCCAATCCAAACAAAAGCCCGGTCATGCACAATCCTACCCAACTTTGTAGGGTGAGTTGACAAGTCTTTTTTTTCGTTGTAATCGACTACACTGTCGACAAGAATCCGCTTTTTGGTCCATAATGGAAAGGACTTTGTGCCGGTGCTTGTAACGCAGGACATGGTTGGGCACAAACTAGGAGAGTTCTCTCATACGAAGAAGAGGTTCAATTTCAAGTGCGTAACTGCAGTTGTTTGCGTTGATAAAATGCTAACGCTTGCGTAAAAGGGGATCCAAGGGCAGACTATAGCATTCATTCACCGTACTTCATGGTTGAGGCAACATGTATGAAACCTGTAATCTATCATCTTGTGTCCGGTCAGCAGTTCTCTGAAGGTGCATGTCCTCACACACAACACGTCGTTCCGTACGCGTTTCTACTTTTGATCCTAACGTAGTTGTGTCGACTCAGTTTAACCAAGAAAGAATGTTATTAGCTCTTTTGGAGCTTACCTGCTAGGCGGAAGGTTCGAAGCGCGTTGTCTTCCTGGCTTTGCGCTACCGTGATTCGCGTAAATGCGATCTTGTAGCACGGCCATCACTGTTTATAGCTGCGGCTGAGGAAAGTTCATCAACGTCCTGTTGCCTATCAAGAGCACCAGGTGCCAACTTGGGACGTTTCGCGTCCCCTTTTTCCGAGCCATGCGAGTCAGTGGAAGCGTCACCACCTCACTACGCTGCCTCTTCAACCTTCTTTCCAACTTGACAGGGTCCGTTATCCTTATATCAAGCTCCAACCCGTTTGCCCTTGCACTGCGCCCCGTCATATCGTTCCCGTTCCCGTTTTGCTGCTACTGCTGCAGTTGCGCCGCGTCTTCCTTCTCTTTTGGCATTTCTCGGCTCTTCCGGTGCCTGCGCTCCCACGTTGACACTCCTTCCGGAGTGCCGGGTCGGATTCAAGGATGCCAACCTCCGCGAAGGCAAGCATAGCCTGTGATATATGCAGCCGGTCACGGTCTTCGTGAGCCAATCTGGGCTATATCTTCAAGGAAATCTTGCGCAGTGAGATAACGACCATAATAAAGCTCGTCATGCACCCTCTCCAAATTCATATCGTACAGCCTTGGCTGACGGCTTGCTGTTGCTGTGATTGGAGTTGCTGTTGGTGTTGCAGACCTTCTTCCGTAGTCCCACCGACGCTCGTATTTCCTCTTCAGCTCAGTCAGTATAGGACCAAGCTTCGACGCAATTGTCCTTTGATCATTGCAGTGCAAGCTCAGCAGCCGTAGGCTGTCTCGGTTCCAAAGGCGGAGCGATAGGCAGCTCTTCCAACATGTGCTTCTTCATCCCCATTAGATCTTCGCACTTATTCGGGAGACGACAAACATCGTTGATTAGGCCTTCGAAGAACTGCGTGCACTTGGTCGCCGTAGGGGAACTGGATGTCACCTGGTTGTTTTGTCGAACCATGCCTTGATGTCCCGTGGCAATGCCGAAAACTCGCCATCCACAACGGCAAGTCAGTAGGAGGATGGGATCTATTGGCGCTAACGACAGTGGGCCGTGATCTTTCGTCAGTT
Source organism: Amanita muscaria Koide BX008 (assembly GCA_000827485.1). NCBI lineage: Eukaryota > Fungi > Basidiomycota > Agaricomycetes > Agaricales > Amanitaceae > Amanita > Amanita muscaria. Next base: position 124,329 of record KN818260.1, on the reverse strand, counting down.
GGCTTGCACTAGTACCGTCATCGGGATACTATAAAGACTGAAATTAGGAAACGTGCTGGACATCGTCTGCCAGAATGGGACATGCATTCCGACAACGGGGCGAATATGTCGGGCGAGATCTCGCAGCCGATGGCTCAGACTGTGAATGATCAAAGTCGTCAACAACAGCAGTTTTCGTCCTCGCATAGGAAGCTGTTCTGGATATCAATAGGGTCAACAACAGCCTCCTCAATAGCAACAGCAAAGTCATCAATCCCAACAGTCACAACACCAACAGTTGATCCGGAGGATTTATTGAATCTCGAGTATCATCCGTCGTATGTGAAATTGGTTGGGAGCAGGCCGTAAGTAATCATCTACCGTATCTATCTGTTTAAGCTGACATGACTCGCCTTACCTAGTTCCAAAATCTGGACAGACAAACGGACACAACTTTGGTTCTGGTTACATCACCAGCCGATTCGAGCAAACCACACATGATTACCTATCAATCTATCAGGCGAACACCAGTGCTTAGCCGCTCGCCATGCACCAACTACAAGCTGCATTCTGCGGTGTAGCCCAACACCGGCGGCAGACGCGCACGCGCAATCATCGACCATCTGTTGGGCCGGTGGAGATGGTAGCATCCCGAATAGGAAGGAGGGATGCGTGATTTTGTGACGCGATGGCAGACGAAGGTGTAATTCTTCTTAACCTTCGACTGCCACCTCATCCAGCATCGCTGAACAAGACGTTCAGCGATTCCTCGCGCATAGCGTAACTTTTAGACTATCTTTCTCTGTTTTATGACTACCATGCCTCCCAAGAGGATGACTCTCCGTTTGCGTGGCCCATCTACGCTTCCTCCAGTAGCTTCGACGAGTTCTGTCCCCCTTCAGACAGCTGAAGCCCAGGGCGACTCTCCAAGGACTTCCCCTACGACAAATGGTCATCGTTCTGCCGCCTCGCCAGCATTGGCTGGTGATGTAGCCACTCTCTCAGCAGCTCTGGAACTGGAAAGCCCCCCTCGTGATGCAACTTCTCCGGTGGCATCCCGACGGTCCCCGTTAACTTCTACCCTAAATACTGTCAGGGCGGGTTCAATCTTGGGCTCACAGGTTCGCCCTCTCAGGCAATACGGCAGGAAAGGGAAGGAGCGGGCTCTACAACATTCTCTGGCTCAGACGCAATGTTCTCCGATTGCTGAGCAAGGCGATGACGTGGCGGTCACGCATACATTGACTCTTACGCCCACTGGACGACAGCATCCACCTCGGACTCCGGTTGTCACGCGCACCCACTCTACAGCGAGAGTGAGCCGTACCTCCTTGATTCAGCAGCAGCTTTCTACTCAGGTCACTCCTCCTCGCGGAGCGTCCCTTTTGGAGCATGGCACGATTCCCAGCCGTGCATCCGTAACAGTTGGAGACATGTTCCCGGGAAACTCGAGGAAACGCTCTCGGGCGGGGGAGGATGCAGAAGCAGCCATTTCGGCCGATCGAAGGGGTGACCAGCCTTTTTCCCGCGAGGATTTGAGAGACATGCTCTCTGAATTTCGCTCGGATATTCTGGCACGTTGCAGGGAGATGTATCAACCTCCGGGTAAGTGTTTTCCCTGGGACAGCTACCTTTCTCTGTTGCCCTCTTTGTGGGTAGCGTTCTTTCTCTGGTACCCATTTTCGGGCGGTGACCTGTATGCCCCGGTGCCTTACTTGTCTTCGCGGGCGCATATATGGATCATGCCCTTTCGCGCGGTAGCCGTTTTGGATGTGCGTCAGCTTCACGCGTGACACTGTCCTGTTGCCTCCCCCTTACCTGTTTACGGTTTGACTGACTGTGGCTTCTGGGCACAGCTATTTCACGACCGCTAGGGAACCTCCTCTCTGGTGGCGGGCTCTCTCCGTCACATCCAGAACAGCTTGTTTCGGCAATTCCGCGGGAAAGGGAGGAGCTAGCCTCGAGCGCCCCGTTGGCGAAACATCCCCGTCACTTCCCGGCTGACGCCCATGCTCCCTTCCGGTCGTACGATCCAAATGAGATAGTACTACCTCGGAAAGTCATCGCCTGTATGGAGGGGGGGATGCTGAAATATGTCCCATTGACTTTGCTTACGAATAAGGCATGTCGGGATGCTACCCGAACAGCGGCGATGGATAAAGATCTAAAGCATACTCTTCGTCTGGAGGACGGTAACATTCGCATGACACCGGCTTCCTTCGACTCCACGGGGGAGGATTCTATCACCTTGGCTGATTGGATTGATGCTTCCGCACGTTTTGTCAAACTCATGACTCGGCATTTGCTAGCTGGGAGTGACACCTACCCTGGGGGTCCAGATGCTCAGCGTGTTGCGGGGGAGTGGGATGCCCATTTTCGGATCGTTCGAGAACGGGCGAACTTCTCTGAGCGTTTCCATATTTATCGCATTTATGACATATGGGTCCGACGTATCTGGCAAAATCAGCTCATGTCTCAGGACAGGAGGGACTCTGCCCCAGCTGATATCGTTCTTCGACTGAATATGTGGCACGATGACCTGTATCGACAAATCATGGATGACGAGTTTTACAGGCGCACCAACCCCGATGCTCCAGGCGTCTTAGTACTTCCTGGGGGGGGGACAGCATCTGCTATCACGAGTGCGGCACGTTCCTCCTCACGCATGACCTCATCCAACCCAAATAGGGCTAGTGCCAATCCGTCGACGGGTGAAGGGCCCAGGCGCTCTTTCCCGACGGAACAGTCGGTTCGGTGCATGTACTGCGGGAAACGAGACCATCGTTACCGGCGGTGTAGGGGCTCCGGAGGCATGCCGGTCCAACGCGATGATAAGAACCGTTGGCGTGACAAAGACGGTAGCACATATTGCATCGGGTTCAACGGCCCTACCCCCTGCTCACATAAGGACACTTGTCAGCACCTACACGCCTGCTCCCTGTGTCTCAGCCGAGATCATGGTGCTCAATCTTGCACTGTACTCTGAGTTATTTCCTATCGTCACACGCCTGAAGTGGACAGCCTGGGACACCATCTTAGCGAAACACAACCTCTCTTCCATTTTTGGGGACATTACTATCGGTTTGCAATTTGGATTTCTTATGGGACTCAAGCGATACCTTATTTCTGATACCTTCACGCCTCCAAACCATTATCGCACTAGTGAACATCATGAGTTTGTTTTGTCCAAATACGCAGAAGAAATAGATTTGGGTCGTATTTCTCGCGGTTACTCCTCCGAATTTTTACAGCGGTGCATAGGTCACTTTCGGACGGCGCCTCTCAACGTGGTTCAGGCCACCCCAGGTGGAAAAATGCGAGTCACCATTGATCACTCCTTCCCACATGCAAAGCACAGGATCAGTTTAGACGAATCTCAAGCGCTAGGGACACTGTCTGCTCCCATCCTCTTTGACCCTTCTTCAACATCTGTGAATACGGTAATCGATTCTAAGAAGTTTCAGTGCACATGGGGCACTTTCTCGCAGTGCTATCTCATAGTTGCTGATGCCCCTTCCGGCTCGCAGGCGGCAGTCTTTGATGTCGATGCGGCATTTCGAAATGTACCCACTCATCCTTCTGTACGACCGTTCCTGGCATGCAAGCTGGGTGATCTTGTACACATCGACCACTGTCTGAATTTTGGTGCGTCTCCATGCCCCGGAATCTGGGGAAGGATTGTGGATGCTATGGTGGAAGTTTATCACGGCGAAGGAATCAGGCAGCTCATCAAATGGGTAGATGACTTCATCTTTTTTCGGTCTCCAATTGGGGAGTCATCGCCGCCTGTCTACGAATACGGAGAAGATTGCATTTGGGCGATCGCGGAATCTCTGGGGTGGCCTTGGGCGCAGAAGAAATTTGTGCCGTTCGCTGGCGCATTCACATATATCGGTTTTCGCTGGGATTTGGAAGCGAAGACAGTATCGTTGCCAGACGCGAAGCGGACCAAGTATTTGGCCAAGCTCGAACTGTGGAATGAGGGTTATCGACCCACTCTTACAGAAGTCGAGTCACTCATCGGGACATTGAACCATGTGACGCTGGTGGTTCCGGAGGGACGCGCTCACCTCATTCATCTGTACCGGCTGCGGGCCACATTTAATCAGTCGAGGAGTCGTTGGGTCCGCCACAATGTTCCGGAACCAGTACGCTTGGATTTGCCCTGGTGGAAGGCAAAATTCTCACAGGACTATTTGGGGATGGACGTAATTCGACCTCCGTCTGTTAGTGCTGACAAGATCTATGTCGACGCATCCACGGACTGGGGGATAGGACTCCTCCTTAATGGCAGATGGCTAGCATGGCGTCTCCTTCCCGGTTGGAGATCCGATGGGAGGGAGATCGGTTGGGCCGAGATGGTGGCAGTAGAACTGGCCCTTCGGACCTTGGTAGCAAATGGCGTTCGGAACACCCATGTGATGATACGGTCAGATAACCAAGGGGTGGTCCATTCCGTCAGGCACGGAAATTCACGCGGTCTTGCACAGAATTCCATACTGCGCAAGATTGTTGCCTTGATTCAGGAACACAAGATCTGGGTCACTACAGAGTGGATTTCGACACATGTGAATCCAGCTGATGGGCTGTCACGAGGCAAGATAGATAGGTCACAGAAAGCTATACCAAAGAGACCAGCTATCCCGAGTCATCTAGAGGCGTTTGTGTCATGTGTAATATGATAATAGTCACGTCAGACGTTTGGTAGTATTTGTCCATAATAATGTGGTTGGGGATCAGAACCCCAGGAAAAAAGGGTACGAGATGTGACATCGACACCTTCTTTCCTTCCCACATTCTATCATGACTGACATTGCAAATCTGGTTGACAACTTGTACAACCGAAGGAAGGTCAGACAAGTCCAGGATACTAGGGGAGACTCTAGAACAACGGATACTAGCGATCTTCCACAAGTAGACCCTATCCCGGCGGTTGTAGCAAATACCTTGGCCAATGCGTGGGCACCAGCCACCAGGATTCGGTACGACGCAAATGTGAAGGGATTCTTCACATTTTGTGATAAACAGAAGGTCGCGATACACGATCGGCTACCAGCGGGCGAAATGCTCTTGGCAACCTTTGTGGCTATGCTGGCTGGAACTTGCTCGGGTGCGACCATACACAACAAGATACACGCTATTCGAGCTTGGCACATCCAGCAGAATCAACCGTGGCGAGCTGGTACCCTCTTGAACTATGTGTTAAAAGGAGCGGAGCGCGCGACGCCAGAAAAATCGAAACAGGCGCGACGCCCACCAGTGACGATACACATGCTACAGGAACTGCACTTGGGCCTGGATAAGGATGACCCACAGGACGTAGCAGTCTACGCTGCAGCAACGATCACCTTCTATGGACAACTGCGGCTAGGCGAGCTTTGCACGAAGTGGGAGGCATATTCTACCTTCAACAACAGAACGCATTCTACTCGTCAGGACTTGAAAGGTCCGCACTCGAGAGCTGGCTCTCGCATCCTTGTTATCCCATGGACCAAGGTCAAACGAACAAGAGGTGAAGAGGTAGCTATATGCAGGCAGACAGGCATCACAGACCCAATCGCCGCACTGGAACGGGACTTACAAGTGAACAGCATAACGAGCGCAGATCTGGCGCTAATGAGTTATGTGACGAGCTCAGGACAACGGAAGCTCTTGACGATATCAAAGTTCATGAAACGCTGTAATGCGATATGGGCGAGACACAATCATCCACGATTCACAGGCCACTGCTTTCGGATCGGGGGAACAACCTACTACCTGTTGCGAAAGGTGGACCCGGACATTGTCAGGACTTTAGGGCGGTGGTCCTCGAGCGCATTTTTACGATACTGGCGCCAACTGGATGTCTTAGCCACGATACATACAGAGCTGCTACAGTTGAAACCGAGGCAAGCAGCAAGAGTCGTTGCAGCCCTCGATACCGAGCTAGACGGTGGGTGAGTCATCGATCTGACGCGCTCGAATCATCGAGCTAACGATGGGTATTCAGATCATTAATGACTCGTACGTTCGCGCACTGAGTACAATCGCGGATTGGACATTCCTCTGCATCACATACTACTTCATCACGATGGTAGATTGCCGAGTCCAATCTCCGATTGTCTCAGAGGTGGCACACCCACTACTAGATAGCCGTTTACTATTTTACTAGCTCATCTCTATTAGAGTACAATGTACAAGCTATAGCATTACAATAAACTATAGTCGAGAACAAGGAAACGAAAAGGGACTGGCGGCGGAAGCTCCGAATCCGGCGAAGTGATCTGAGACCCTGGACGTGCTGAAGAACATGGTACGAATACAGAATGGCAATGTGGAACGACGAGATGACGAGATGACGAGAATGCATCAAGAGAGGGAAAATGTTGGAGTTTACCCTCAACCAGCTCTGCAGTGTTGAATATCGTGTTTGACTCATATTCAAGTATGGCGTCAGTGCCCACTTCGGAACGACGGGGCAGAGTAAAAAACGCAGGACTCCGATGCATTCGTAACTGTTCTGTTGATAATCTCACCGGTAGAGTGCTTGACCGGCATCTCGACATGATTTTTCGTTTCCACTGCGCAAAGTGTAATACGTACTATTCGTTCAGAATCTTTAGGCTGAAGTTGTATGATTTACATGCAAACGGCTGTAAGTGATACTCGATACCTGACAACAATAGCAATCTGGTGCACTAAAGACTCGGAGTAAGTAACAAACGAAAACATAGTGACGATCAGCCGAGATGGCTTGTAGGTAGTCGTAGAAGGATAGTGTGCCCGTCATCGCAACCTAAGGCAATCATGGATGATCCCTGGGTCCACCTACGCACAGGAATGTCGCTTGGAATCCATAGCACGGGCATGGGAGTCTGATGTTGAGAAAATAACGCTGCAACATAGTACTGCCCGTCAGCCTGGCAGTGCCAGACGGGAACACCATGCCAAAGTGGGATGTCGGGAAGTTGGATAAGATGTTCGAGCATAGGTCCATTTGTGATGCAGTTGTTGATAAGGTTGAACGATTGAAAGCCACCAAAGCGGGTTTGTGCCACAAGCTGCGACTTGTCGGGTAGGAATGTCAGTTTGCGAATCGTGTAAGAGATGGTGAATGTGGCGATGGTTGTACGATTCATCACATCAACCAGATGGACGCTTTTATGGTAGCTGAGGGCAAAGCCAACAAGGTCACTATCATCTGAAATTGACACCATGTATGTGCCGCGTGTGCCAACTTTTTCAAAAGTATGAATAAGACTTAGCGTGTCAAGGCTCCACAGAGCGACATCGTCCTTCCCTGCTACAACCAGCACGCTGTCTGAAAGTGCCAGCGCCTGTAACCCAACAGAGGCAATGAGAGTTTCATGTGATGACCCATCTCCAGCATTCCACAGGTTGATTGTCCCGTCATCCGACCCAGAAACAAACAGCCTGCCATCAGGCCGAAACCCCACAGCTGATACCCTGTCGCCCTTGTGGGAGGCAATTCGTCACTTTGTAGGGCTTATCTCCCATAGTTCAACCGTACCGTCCCAAAACCCACAAGCCAGTTGTGAGCAGTCTCGTGATAAAGCCATGGCAGTGACGGAAGCTGCTTCTTGTGAGAGAGGACCGGAAGCGTCAATTTCTTGCATATCCCAGAGGTACATGTCGTATCCGCTCCCACCGGCAAGATGAGTGCAGTCGGGTGAGAAGGCCAGTGATGCAAACAATCCATTACACGAAAGTGTAGAAATGAAGGAGCGGGTATTCATGTTGTAGAGCTGAACATCAGGAGAAGTTCTGATTGCAAGTATGTTGTCCAATGAGAAGGCCATCGATTCTGTGAATGTAGATTGTAGAACCTCGATTTTGGCCAGCTGTTCACTGTTCTCGCTCCACAATGTCCATCAGGAAAAACCCAAATTGCTAATTTGGAATAATTTGTGTTCACCTCCTTAATTTTCTACTAACCTGCTTAACTGCCATCTAACTGTGGCCAATAGTCTTAACCATCAGGTAATTTTATTAACAGTCCGTAAATTTTCTTAATGGTCAGGTGAGTTCATTAATTGTCAGCTAATATTCTTAACCACCTCATAACTTCATTAACTGCCAGCTAATCTTCTTAACATCTGCTAACGATTAACCATCAGCTAATTGTACTTTTCTGTCTTCCTCGCTGCAACACTGAAGCAGGAACATCTGTCTCACTAAGTAAGAACACCATGTGCAAAACGACGATCGAATAAATGATTGTAGCAAGCGGCGAGCGGGCACCCGGGCCGGATGTTGTAGACTCGTCGACGAGTACCAAAAAAATGTTGGGCTGAAGGATGGTGACTGTGGCCTCACAATGTCGGGGAAAATGACGGAGAAGTGGGTGAATAGCGTGGGTTCATTGGCAAATAAGCAGGAGACATAAGCTTGAGGGCAGTTGAAGTGCGCGAATAACAATCTTAGCTTATTTGGTCCAAGGATTGGTCGTCGGTCAATAGAAGCCTGCTTGTCATAGTAAGACTCCAAGCAGTGTTGTAATATTGAGTCTTCCAGGCCGCAACACTTTTGATGTAAGCCAGGGAAGGTAACAGTGGGTGAGGGCGAAGGAAGAGCTGTTTTATGTGTAGGTATTAGCAACAGTGCAACGAGACGGAGACGAGTGAGTGATCACCTGACCTTAACGCGTGGTGACAGGTGGATCACATGACTTTGTTTGTACACCCGATCGTGGAAAATGGTTCATCTTCTCTTTCCTCCACCCATGTGCACGCATTCACGTTTTGACTCACTCTACCTGTAACCAATGACGGCAAATGATCAAACCACCACCCCATTACTAACGCTTTCCCACTTTTCCTAACATCGCCTCAAAGAACCTGTTTATGCATTCTTACCACGCACGGTGGCATGCTCCACTCTGGTGATGGTACATACAGTTCATTCGTGGTGCCTGTAGGTGAAGAAGCGACGCAAGCCCACAACCAAGCTATGTTGGCGGCCGCTGCCCCGATGTGAGTAGTACCGCTGTCTGGTACTTAGGCAAACAGCTTCCAGAGTTTTTAGACACGGTCTCGAACCTTCTCCATCCAACTCGGTGATGTGTGTTTGATTTTATTCCCACTAGCTGCAGTGGCCCTTGTTCATGATTATTTCATTCACAGTTCCATCCTTCCATGAAATGATATTGTTGATGACCAGTTGGACCAAGTCTCCCGTCACCGGTATGTCCAATCTCCCAACCGAATCATGTTCATTCCGAATTCTTGCTCAACGCACTAAAATATAGCTGAGTTTGGCTCCCAAGCCGCCGTTAGCACCATGCTCCAAGCCTCCAACACGTATAAATTTCGCTGCGTCGACGACTTAGTATGTCTCCTGTTAGTTGTTACACAACCCATCCAGCTTTTAATGTGCTTTTACGCAATGTAGGCTTCTAACCGAATATATACGCAAGTCTTAAGCCCAGGGGCCACGACAAGGCAAGCACGAGCAAGATCCCAACTTTCCAAGTGTTCAACGTCGAATTTTTGAGGTACGTCGCTCCCTCTCCTGTTTGTTAGTAATTAAAACTTATTGATGTCATCATCAAAGCGAAAGCGCTGCTATCCGTTTGTTCACCTGCAAGATGCCACTTTCCTAAAGGCCGTGGATTGGGCGAGCTGAGCCGTTACCACCTTCAAACCTGCTAGGTAGGTGAAATCCCCGGACCTTCCAGTCGCTCACCAGGCCATCGCTGCTGTTGGATGTCGAGGAGCTCAAACTGAGCTTCAAGGTGACATTGACATTGACGTATGACATATCTGAGTGTATATATATTATATAATATATTCCAAATTTTTAAAATAAAATAAAATAAAAAACCAACAATAACTGGAGGAAAAAAATGCCAATGATTTAAGTAATACAATGCCGGTTTCGTCTAATTAGAGTGAAGCTAGACATGGTTAGGATAATTTATCTCTAATCAGTGATAACTCCCCTTTAATACGCATTAACAGTTAACGGGGTCACTTAAAATTTTTAAGGGTAATTTAGTCTAATTAATGTTAATTAGCGTTAATTATGCAGAGTTAACAACTTGGGTTTTTCCTGATGTCACTTCATCGAGATCTGCAGTTGCGAGTAGAGATCCGTTTGCCGAGATTGCCAATTCACTATGACGAATATCCGCGACGGCACCAACAGGCCC
>KN818260.1:69145-113220 GCA_000827485.1 Amanita muscaria Koide BX008 | reverse complement strand
GCTAACGACGCGTCAAGTGTCCCTATATATATGTATTGTGATGATCCCGTGACCGTGGGCTGTTGATATCCGTTAGTAGTAATCGTTGGATTACACCCTCCCCCACCGAAAAAAATTCGACCAAGAGAAAAGAGAAAAAGCAAAAGAAAAGAAAGGGAAAAGAGAAAAAGAAAATATCTACTGCAAACACCAAACTTGCATTACAGCGCCGCACCATCCCGTGGACGAGCTAACCAACGATCAACATCAGGAAAATATCAAATTTACTTACCAGCACTTAGACATGCTTACAACGTCTTAACGACGTCTCTAAGCACCGTTAAGCCAGAGGTCGTTAAGCACGACCGTGCTTAGCCTAAGTCCAGTCGCGCTATGAATTTTGACTTAGCTAGCGCTTATTGCCGGCTTATTCTGGGCTTTGGCTAAGCTCCGTTGTAAGCGATCATTTATTGGCCAAGCTCTATTGTAAGCAATCATTTAAGCCATTCTCCAACCAAGAATTCAATAGCTTTGATTTTTTATAAGCAGTCCAAAATCATTTTTAAGTAACCTTTTAAGCGATGTTAAGGCATGTCTGCCACCAAGCATCTAACACAGTTTAAGGAGTATGATAAGCATTAATCAATTTTAAGTCTCAGTTTAAGGAGTGTGATAAGCATTACATCTCGATTTAAGGACATTCTAAGTTTCACATTAAGCACATCAAATCACGTTAATCTAAAATATAAATAATTAAGCCTGTGTAACCGCAGCTCTTTCATTGGCTAATAAAATATCACGAATTGGCGAAATCCATGTTGAATGGTGTTGGCGCACCATAGCTCATGCACACCCAGTCCACACCCTTGATGGTTCCAACCGAAAAAGGCAAGGACAGAAGAGCTACGACCTAGTGAGTAAGGTGTCGAGGAATCTAGAGCAGTAAGGTCACTCACACAGACAGCTACGACGACGTCATGTCGCCGCCGCTGCCACCATTGTTGTTGTCGTAATGTCGTTCTCAACTTTGTCGCCCGGTCATGTTGAAACAAACAGAACCTGTACAGCGGATCTTTTGTCTCAGCCGTCATCTCGTCCAGGGATGTTTGAGGAGTTGTTGAAGCTGCTGACTGGCGTGCCATCATCCGTCTCTGGTAAATATCTGTTTTGATTTGCGCTTCCAACATGGATCAAACTCACTTTCTTGCCTTGCCTCTTCCGACGTCGCCAAAACACCAGAAGTATCCAGCACGGGCGTCGCTTCATCTGTTCGTGCGAACGTAAGTAACCAAGGAAAGAGCCCTGAAGGACAAATGTACCGAGAATCAGAGTCTCAATGGCATCTTTAACAGTCGTCCTATTGCAGTAAGCTACAAGTGAACGTAGCCGTTTGATCACCTTTGATCACCTGTTTGCGAGTCTAGTCTCATTCCAGAGCTTGAGCCGCTTAACCTAGCAGAGAAAAATGCTTCATCCAACTGGGAGAGAGAGAGAGAGAACGATCACTACCCTTCCCAAGACTCGGCGTACGGGTGATGAAAACGTCTTGGCCAAGAGATGGTCCATTTGAAAGGGTTACAGGAGATCCAACTAGCCCAGACCTTGTGCCTTGAGTGCATGCGCCAACTCGTGGTCCAAGTTGCTCATTGAACCCGTGCGATGAAGGGAGTTTCCACAGCTGGGAGGAATATAGCGAGAGTCACCCAGATATACATATTCCTGGTTTTGAATAACTGTCGTCGACAGTGTGCTTATGGTGGGAAGAAATAACGAAACTCACTAACGAAACTCTTCTAGCAAGGCCAAGATTTCCACCAGTGGACCATGAATTGGAGGAGAAATCAGATTGAAAGTCTGGAATGACCGTAAACGTGCTCATGGGTGGTGGTACATAGACGGTCGACCGAGATCCTGCACTAGTCGGGCTGCTTCTACTATCGATGGACAGAATTGTCCTGATAGATCCAGTGGGCAACAGGGGCAAACGCATAACATCTGAGGTGGTGGGCGCCGAAATGGGTCTATCGACAGCACCCCTACAAAAAAGTGAACAAAACACTTGGTACCAGGGACTTGTGCTCACCAAATGTGATTGACCCATCATTGCCGTCCAGGAAGCTTTCTGCAGCAAGACGCTGATGCCCGGATTGAAAAGCGAAGACTCTTACAGATCTCAGGAAGGCGCACGGCGGTGCGAAGGTCGAGGCTACAATGAAGGTAGACGATTGGATAGTAGGGTCAAAGGGGTCAAACAGAAACCTTACAGAGAATAGACCATGCAACGTTCCTTTGCCTTGCCACAGAAAATGTCTTCAGGAGCTATTTCAGGTGGCTAGGGGACATGAGCGATTATTGAACACAAGAAACACAAAGATGGTCATTGGCGCATACCGTGTCGACAGGACCAGCCTGCCGCAGTAGGCTATGAGTGAATACTCCCCATCAAGACGAGACACGCACCATTGGAAGATCAGCTGAGGTGACCTTTACTGCTTCCAAGTGCTTTATCGATTGGCCAGATCATGTGAGACGGGATCCAAGCAGATGTCGCCGACTAAGCATGTTTGCTTGTTTTCAATGGGACGAACCTTATTACCAATGTTGGTTTCTACTGATGTCTAAACTGGAGTACTCTGAAGCGCGACATGAGTGATGAATACAACGAAATGGGATGAGAGAATACCTAATTCTGCCCTCCTCAGCAAGATTTGGCGAAGGCGCACGGCATGAGAAGGTTGGAGGTGCTAAGGGAATGTGAGCAAACAGAGATACTAGACTACAAGAGTAACGTACGGAAAGCAAGTTCTCAACTTTCACCTTTGTCTTGAGGCCAAAAGATCTTTCGCACGTAACAACTAGAGGATTTATATTCCAATTTTACTTGCTGCGGCTAACGCTGTGTAGAACGCTAAAAGATGGGTAGGCCTTTAGCTTAATGGTTGACTGTCACTATCACATACCACCGTCGTGAATGCAAACTTGAGCTGGGAACACGGTCAACCAGGACCCTTCGCTTGGTTCCATAAAGGTTGATGCATGTTGACGGTTAAAGTCCAACATGGTTTGTTGCAATGTTTATCTCTATTTACATCTTTCCCGGCCAACTTCTAGTAAGTCCTATCAGCCATACCCAACTCAGATCTTCACTCTCCGTCCTACTAGGCTGCCAGGCAGTTCACAATCCCACTCTGACAAACGCTGCTTTTCGCCACCAAACTGCCACCCTCATGGTGACTAAACTAAAGCTCGCGAACCAGGATAACTTTGACCATCGGATAAGTTCTTGTTGTGTTCCGTTTGCAATCTTGAAGAAGTCGCAGAAGCGCCGTGCCAGATCTAGGTCAGTGTCGGCAGAATTGCTTGAGAGCGCTGCTTTACATACATCCCCCTCTCCATTGAAGGTGGGTAATATAAAGTTTAGTTCAACGTACTATATGCTAACTCTCCTTAGCGCTCTGTCGCAAGTCCAAAGTTCTCCACTCGATCTCACACCCGCACCCTCATCTGGATCTTCTATAGATGCAACCTTGTCAAGGCCAAGAAGGCGAGTCGGAGGAGCTTCGCATCCGTACACAGCAAGAGCTGTATCCCTCAAATAAATGGAAGGAACCCGTCACCAATGTTTCTGCGTCCACAGCCGTGGAAGGGTCAATACAAGACGGGCTTGCCAGATCATTCACTTACTTTATGGATGAACGTGACAAGGAGTGGCTCGACAGAAATAACGAGGAAGGGCCTGGGGCGCGCTAAGGGTGCCATCCCCGTTGAGGGAACAAGAGCATCGGCCTGCAGCGTGAAGGCGGAGGGGAAGGAACCAGAGGTCATTCAACCTGTTATCATCACTGTAGAGGACGACCTCGAATTGGTAATGGGAATGTTTGAAAAACTCACGCATGAAAAGACGGAATTTTTGCACCACGTTTGTGATTATCTCTATTTCTTCGTTCCTTTTCTGATTCGTGTATGTTAGGGACTCGAAAACGGCATGACATTTCCTCCGATTACCAGGAAACATTTTCTTCGCCACTGCTACCGTTGGTGTTTTCAAAATTTGACGTGCCCTCCTGGATTCCCTAGCCGTCAAATCTCCTCCGTATTGCCAAAGTTGTATATCCATATTGGAAAGAAAGAAAGACACATAGAGCGTGGTGGACATAGGATAATACCAATTCTCAATGTACGTGCATTGCCTTTTATCAATGTGTGTAAAATAGCTCAGAACAAGAAACAGAATAGGTCCTACATCTGCTTCCGAAGACGCGAGATTAAAACGGTCAGGACAATACGTGCATCACAGGCCACATCAGGAGCCTATACGCTGTACGCATTTGGCGAATCCAAGGAACCTCAACGTGCCTTTAAGCACGGCAGCGAACAATCTGAAACTACCAACAACGCAACCGACTGGAGGATCGCCTTTACAGAGGCCCGCTATCAACAGCGTCGGAGTGAATGGAATCAATGGACTATGTCCGTTTCGCCAACCAACACTCCTGCTTGCACATCTTCAGCAAATGACACTCAACAGAACGACGCTTGTACAGGAATTTGGCCTAACGGACAAATGCCCATGTCGCCTCATCTTCAACATAGCCCTTCACCGATATCTTCCACTCCCTTCTCAATTATTTGCGGATTGTATCCAATTCTTGTCTACTCGTGTTTCTTTCTCTTCTGTTACAGGAGTCATGTACACTACTTGAAAAGTGTCGATACGTATGCGCGCGTCGCTTGCTAGGGTATGACTTATGAACCTATTAATATATACCTTGAAAATTGATCTACTTTTGTCTATTGCCCACTTGAATGGATGAGCCAAAGTACACGAGTAATACTCCTCCGAATCTCAGCGGACGGCGCTTCTCCGTCTATCGGCTTGCGTCGTGGCTCAATCAGGTTCAATCATCATTCTTATACAAGGCTTAAGAAAGCATGTATTAAGTCAGTCCAAAAGATGTGCTAAGCATACGGAATGGATTGAAGATGCCACTATGAAAAGAGCCAGAGTTGAATCTAGCATCGTAATAGGCAACGGAAAAGGAGATTGGCATAGTATATAACAAGACAAAAGCCTCCCACTCCGTAGATTCTGGTAAAAGATCATCTCGTCGTTAGTAGTGTGCAGCGAAACCGTGATAATAACATACACTCTACATCAGATTCATCAGAATTATCAACAAGATGTGCCCGTTCATCGTCGTCGTCATCGATGCTGATGGTCGCTGTCGTCTTGTTGCGAGCACGAATAGGCTTCATACTTTCTTCAGCGTCTTGAACAATGAAATCAAATTTGAGCTTGGTGAGCGAGGCCGCTGACTTAGCGTAACCGCGGGTGGCTTTGCCCCAAGCGACTTCGCTAAAACCTGTCTGCCGCATGGACTCCTTGCCGGAGGAGAGATTGGCAGTCCGAGGAATAGAGATAGGTTTGCCTTTGCTAGCACGAGCGACCTGAATGGTCAATATTTCATTGGCAACGAGAGTTAGTGCTCTCTCCACCTGTAAGTAGTCAGAACAAACAGTCACGGTCATGGTATGTAGTACTTACTGAGGCAGCAGCCAAACCTAACCCACCAACCATTGCAGGGGTTCGTTTATCGAGATCATGGAGGCCAGGAACTTTCACGGAACCTTCAATAGCACCAAGGTGAGCAGCGAAGGTTCGGACAACAAAGGGATTGCGAAAGAGGCCCTTCCATTTCTGAAAAGAATTACTTAGAATGAGATGATAGTATTTCAGGATTACATACCTTTTTGTCGTCATGGTCAGAGTCTTTGTATAAAAAGCGAAGATCCTCAAGGTAGCATGTGGCAAATTCTACTCGTGCTGAATCGGAATCCCGCATCTCGGGTTTGGCATCAAAAAATGCCATAAGAACAGTGATGCCGTTGGAACCAATAACATTGCGCCATGAGTCCGCGAGGCGTTGAACCGTCTGAAGTATACTTAGATTAGTGTTGTTCCACTCAAAACGGTAAACCGAACTAGCGACATACTTTCTGATAGAGTGCAGTGGATGTCGCTATCTCATAATCGTGATTATTGGTCGCATCCCATATCTTCTGCATGACCATGAGTGACTGCTTAACAGGGACATCCCATGGATCAGCGGTTTGACCAACAAATGCCATATACGTTGTGACAAACGTATGTCGGAACCAGTGGGCATCGATCCACTCTGGAAGCTCTTCGTTCCGGGGTTTTTTGGGTGCCACTGTTTCACCTGTCTTTTTCTGAATGACGAGCTTCTGATTGGGCGACCCCGTCAGGTGTGTGTTTCAAATGACAGAAGAAAATTTAGTACCTCACTGGTGATCCGCTTCTTCCCTTTGGGAGGGCTGTTGATCGCAGCCTCCCGTTCCTCACCTCGTATTTCATCACTGTCTGACAACCCTCCGTCATAGTCATTTAAAGCGTTAGGTGCTGGTTCAGCTTTGACCTGGATCAAGTCCGAGGATTGGTGACTGATGACCTTGACTTTGTCGCTGAGAACTGAGGGTGCAGATGAACGACTAGAACCAGTCGTAAGCGGAGGAATGTTGTACTTGGCACGGCTGGATGTCGTCAATTTAGAAGCTTGTGAGGTAGAGCTAGTAATCTTAGAGGCGTTTCTGGGGATTGCCGAGGCCCATTCATTGACCGCTGAGAGATGCTTTCGCTTTCTATTAGATGCCACGTCACTGAGATTCCAATAGAAAAGAGTTGATTCATCAAGCGTTAGCCACGACTCGGACATGGGGGAATGTGAGAAAATTAATACCTGTCATCGATTTCCATCACATCATTGATCATGATGGCATCCTTATCGGCAGGCTGTGAATATTTTACCAGATGAGTGAGGTTTTCGGCTGTGCAGGCAGTAGGTATTATTTACCTTCTTGTATGACGTGGCCGTGACATCCGCCATCGCCCCCTCCCGTTTCAACTTCCTGCCGCCCACTGGGACCTGGAGCTGCGTTGTGACCTCGGGAGCTGGCTTTCCACCTGGTCGCCCCTCTGATTGCTTGCTGGACATCGAGTTCACCATATCACCACCTCTATTCTCTCTGACCTCGGTCTCCACTATTTTCTTTGCGGCAATATTGATCTCATCGCGCACTTTAGCTTTCTTCAGCTTGGGTGTCTCTTCATCAGAGGCAGGCACTATCTCCTCATCCCTGTCGACTTCCATCTTCTTGGCTGCCTTCGCCGCTGCATTTCCTGTAGCCTTCTCTGTCGCTTGAGTCTTCTTCTTCTCGGCAGCCTTTCCGCTGGCTTGCTTTGCACCTGCTTTAATCTTCTCTGCTCCCTGAGCCTTCTGCTTTTTTGCAGGAGGGGTCCGATCGTCACTTTCGATGGCTGAGTCCGAGTCATTCTCAGTGGTCGACTGTTCAGAGGGTGCCGGTGCAAATGATTCTCTGTCAATGTCATCACCCATCTCCACATCACTAGACTCTGTGATAGGGCCAAGGCTGGTGCTTTTATGGTTATGAGCCCGGGGTGGCCATGGTTTTGGAGTGAAGGGTGGGCGTGGGGTCGCGTCAACTATGTCCTCATTGGCTATGTCAGCTTGCTCGAACTCTGCAGTGCGGAGGATGCTCTTTCGCTTTGCCGCTTCACGATCTGCCTTAGCTTTAGCCTTAGCATCACGCTCGTCTTGGACCTCATCTGAGGTTCGACGTGGAACAGCAGACTTGAGAACATTGCCTGGGTGAGCCAACTTGTTCCTCGCCCGAGTTTCAATCTGACGTGGTGGCGGCGGCTGAGATGCAGCGGTGCGAGCCATGGTAGGAGGTTCACTAGAGTCCTGGGGTTGACAGGGTATATGACAAAATTTGCAGTGCCTAGTAATATACGTACAACATTGAGCCTGAGTTTGATGAACCCGAACTAGTTACTTCCCTGCCGCCTTACTCTGTTCTCCTTGTTCTCCTTTCCTGCCGTTTGTACGGTTCAACTATTCTTGTGTAATGGTACCAGACCACCTTCTGCGAATTCACTTGAATGCCTACAACATTGGTTCTACTTCTCTGCCTCCAACCCTTCCTTGTCCCTACTGTCCCCGATACTTTCACCGCAAAGCTGGACGCCTTAGACACATACAAGCCAAGCATCCTGCCGAGAGATCTGAACCACACTTACCCGCTCCGCCTCCAGCTGCACATTCAAGTTTATCACCTATTCCACCCTCACCACAGCCGTCTTTTCATGGTCCAAGTCCTGTGCCATCTGACTTTATACCACCTCTTCCGCCTTCGCATGACGGATTCAATGCTGAACCTAACATCGACATAGATATTCCACATCCTCAGTCCGATCAGGATTATATTCTGCCTGAAGGAGGCGAAGAAGTCAACGAAAACTTCTCAGCAGCCGCAGATGATCCTGATACAAGGAATCAGCACGCTCCTGCCAACGCTCCACACATTACACGTACTTATCATCCTAAGCTTGATGGTATGTCAATCTTTTGTTTCATATACATCAACGGTTAAAAGTTTACTATTTATAGGACGGGTCTGTGATGAAGGTGGTGATGACATACCACCCGACACTCCTCCTCCCCCTCGCAACTCGGATAAAGGACCCAATGACTGGACGCCTTATGACAATCGACTCCAATTTGAGGTTGCTGATTTTTTTTTCCGCCAAAATCAGATGTCGGCCGGGGACATCAACTTCCTGCTCAGTCTCTGGGGTGCCTCTCTTGCCATCCACAACGACAAACCACCGTTTTCGAAGGCTACGCATGTTTACGACGCTATTGATTCCACTCCTCTCGGTGACATCATGTGGGAGTCTTTTGGCTTACAGTATAACGGAATCCTACCTGAAAGGAATGTTCCGTCATGGATGCAAGCTGAATATGATATCTGGTTCCGGGACCCGCGCATTTTGGTTCATAACCTCCTGTCTAATCCCGATTTCAAGTCTGATTTTGATTATGCACCATTTCAAGAGCGCACAAGTGACGGAGTCCATCGCTTTCAAGACTTCATGTCTGGAAATTGGGCCTGGAATCAAGCAGTAAGTCTTCGCTATAATCTCTGTGACTTAGTATTAAAGCTTGTTATGCTAGGACATTATCGCTGAGAATCCTGAAACTCATGGCTCCGTGCTTTGCCCCATCATTCTCGGTAGCGATAAGACTACTGTATCTGTAGCTACTGGACATAACGAATATTGGCCCGTCTATCTATCTATTGGTAACATACACAATAACATTCGACGAGCCCATCGCAATGGTCTTGTGCTCCTTGGTTTCTTTGCCATCCCTAAATGTATGCCTGCATATTATGTTTTAGTATATTTGCTAATGTGTGTTCTGTTTAGCAACCAATGAATTCCGTAACGATGCGGCCTTTCGTAAATTCCGACGTCAACTTCTGCATTCATCACTTGCTAAAATGCTCGAATCTCTCAAGGCTGGCATGACGATTCCTGAAATCGTTCGTTTCCCAGACGGTCATTTCAGGAAGGTCATCTATGGGCTTGGCCCCTACATTGCGGACTATCCGGAACAGGCACTGCTAGCCTGTATTGTGCAAGGCTGGTGCCCGAGGCAAGTGTTTGCATATGCTCGGTGATCAAATACATTGCTGATAGGTGATTTTTCAGATGTACTGCCCCTGCCAATGATCTTGACTCTGGTCACTATGTGCGCCGCTCTCAGGCACATACCGAGTTGGTTGTAGAGGAGTTCGAGCTAGGTATGTTATGGGATGAATACGGACTAGTTGGGGATATCGTTGTTCGTATAATTTCTACTTTTACTAATGCGCATCTCTGATCGTTATTATATTTAGCCATTCACCAGTAGTTTCCCCCGGGCCGACATCAACGAGCTTCTGTCGCCAGACCTACTACATCAGCTCATCAAAGGTGCCTTCAAGGACCATCTCGTTACATGGGTGAATGACTACATCAAAGCCGAATATCCCGCATCAGAAGCACAGAAAATACTTGATGACATTGACCGGCGGTAAGCTTGCCAACAATCCATTGTAGTAGTTACGAATTGATTTTAGTATAGCACTTGCACCATCCTTCGCAGGGCTTCGACGCTTCCCTGAAGGCAGGAACTTCAAGCAGTGGACCGGAGACGATTCAAAAGCGCTCATGAAGGTGCGTAATTCCTCAATATCAAACAAGTCTAACATGTTTGTATGCAGGTTTATATAGCAGTGATTGAAGGTCATGTACCAGATGAGATTGTGCAAACGATGCGCGCTTTCCTGGAATTTTGCTACATAGCCCGACGTGACCGACACGATACACACACCATTGCAGCCTTGGATGATGCCCTTCAGCGGTTCCACAATCATCGTGAAATTTTCCGGACAAGTGGCATTCGCCTTGATGGCTTCAATCTTCCTAGACAGCACTCCCTCATCCATTATTGCAAACTTATTCGCGCGTTTGGAGCTCCAAACGGCCTTTGCTCCTCCATTACGGAATCCAAGCATATCAAGGCTGTGAAGGAGCCATGGCGACGCTCGAGTCGTTTTCAGGCGCTTAGTCAAATGCTCATTACCAATCAGCGCCTCGATAAGCTTGCAGCTGCTTGAGTCGATTTTGCTGAATGTGGGATGCTGCAGAGTACATGTTTATCTACCGCTTGGGATCCAATCCTTCGTAAGCATTCTTATTTTACTCCAACAATCGTCTGAGATGCGATGTGCATATAGAAACGGACAGAAATACTCCCCGAGTCGTTCCCAACACTCACACCAATGCCAATGGCAACAACTTAGAAGAAGAGGATGATGATGGCGAAGATGTCGGTGGTCCCACTGTGGAGGCTTTTGTTGACCTCGCAAAGAGAATATGTAAGTATTGTATGACTCGACATCTGATTTCGAGTTGAAGATATACGTTTACAGTGCGCAGATTTTATCCAGAAGATATCGCTGCTGAGATTGAGCAAGCTGACCTCTTGGACCTCATACAGCGATTCATCCAAAACCAGCAGCACCCTGGCAACTGGCACGTTTCCGATGCTAACATCACTGTTCCTGTCCCCACATTCTATGGCAAGATCGCCGTTTATCGTTCTGCTGTTGCTACATTCCATGCACCTAGTGACATCTCGGGAGTCG
The DNA here is from genome assembly GCA_000827485.1 of Amanita muscaria Koide BX008. Classification (NCBI taxonomy): domain Eukaryota; kingdom Fungi; phylum Basidiomycota; class Agaricomycetes; order Agaricales; family Amanitaceae; genus Amanita; species Amanita muscaria. The sequence continues at coordinate 102,165 of KN818260.1, read as the reverse complement.
GCGGCATGCGTCGTGAACGGATACGTGCAGTAGAATCTTGGAGAAAGGGACCTGGTCGTTACGACACGATCTTTGTCAATGCTGATTCTTCCATGGAAGGTATGCGTGGTCTTGAAGTTGCTCGGGTGAGACTCTTTTTCTCGTTCTCTCATGATGGCGTCGAATATCCCTGTGCTCTTGTGCACTGGTTCTCTCGTGTAGGTGATTTACCAGATGAACGAACAGGCATGTGGTTAGTTGAGCCAGACATATTGGATGACGGTGAACCTTTCGCCTCTATCATCCATCTCGATACTATTGTTCGAGCGTCACATCTTCTTCCAGTATTTGGCCAAGGGCACGTTTCAAGGACTCTTGCCTTTACCGACACGCTTGATACATTCACTAGGTTCTACGTAAATAAATACATCGATCACCATGCCTTCGAGATTGCTACTTGAACTTTGCTTACGCTTTCTGCGGTGTCTTAGACATTTGTATTACTTACAGTACTTGGCAAGCTTGCTGGCCCTCGAAAACCTTATGACATTCACATGCTTATGATTATCTTAAGCCTTGGTGTGCTTAGGCTTTTGCATGCTCCCTTGAGATACTTATCTTCAGCCCTGATGTGCTTAATTTTTTACATGCTCTTGGATGGTCTCAAAATGCTTATGACACGCTTATATTAGGCCTTGATCTGCTTAGATTTTTGCGTGTGCTTACTGACCAACTCACTAAGTAAAAAATAAGCAGCTTGAGCTGCTTATTAGGCTTAATCATGCCTAAGTCGGACTAAGTCCACTAAGTTTTTTTGACGTTTTCCTGATGAAGCGCCTCGTTCTCTTTTAACAGAGAACCGGACAACCACCGATCCTCGCTCGGACCCTGATTCACGAAGCGCACAAGGTAACGCATTCCCCGTCCACACTTTCGCTCATCAATAATCGCTTCCACAGGCCACTCCTCAACTCCATCAACGACCACCGATTCCGGCCATTGTGGAATCCGATCCGGGAAGAGTCCCTCATCTGAAGCACGGAACGCCCTTAACTGGGAAACATGGAAAGTAGGGAAAACTCGTGAATTCGGCAGTTCTAACGTATATGTCGAAAACTCTGGGTGAGCGGCTGTAATCTTATACGGCCCATCAAAACGAGGCATGAGCTTCGCCACCCGATCCTGGCCAACATGTTTGTACTCCCGGCGTCGGTTTTGCGTTGACAACATCACCAAATCACCAACTTTGAATACTGGCCAGTTTCCTCGAGCTCCATTAGCCATATAAGCCTGTGCCGTCTTCGCAGCAATTAGATTATCTTTCGCCACCAACACATCCAACTCCAGTTGTTTAAGCATGACCACCGCTTGTTTGACATCAACCGGAGCATCCGAGAAGGAAGCCAATGTCACAGCCGGCACCAACCGAGGCGAACGACCCATTTTCAGTTGGAAACCCGAAAAACCGGTGGACGCATTCACCGTGTTCATCATGCAAAACCGAATACGCGGTAAGGCTTTCACCCAGCCCTTTTGCGAACGGTCCACATGATAACGCAAAGCTTGTACCAATGTTTTATTTGTCCGCTCACTTGCACCATCGGTTTCCGGGTGGAATGCAGACGACATCCGCAACCGGACACCCGCCAGCTCATGAAGAGCCGTCCAAAACCGGGAAACAAACTTAACATCCCGGTCACACACAATGTCCAAGGGCAAACCATGCTCGCAATACCAATGGTTAAAGAAGAGAGACGCCACTTCCTCAGCCGAGGCATCTGTACGTGTGGGTATCAACAGAATTTCCGCTCCCAATCTGTCCGTCATTGTGAGAATGCAATTATAACCATCTTCTTCCGGTAAGGGACCAACAAAATCCATTGCTACTGAATCCCCCCTACCATCAGGAACTGGCAACGGATGTAGAGGTCCGGACAACTTGCGCGCATTCTTATTACGCAGGCATTCAGGACAAGAAGGGATGTAATGCTTTTCTAGGTCCCGCTGCATGTTGGGCCAATAGAAACCAGTGCGTAATGCCGCATACGTCTTATCCACTCCGAAATGACCCAACAGATCATGGGCCCACCGATATAATTGCGCTCGAACTTCCGGAAGGGCTGGCACCACCAAACGATCATTAATGAACCAGAGACCATCCACCTCACGAACCCCTGCCATTCCACAAGCTGCGGATTGCAACTTCTGACAATATGCATCAGCAGCATACCCATTTCTTATGCGTTCCACAAACTCGGAATCGGACGTGATACGAAGACGTAGCTTCTCTACCTGCTCCACACGTTCCTCATCGGGCGTTACAGATACCAATGCCGCTACCACATCATCAGGAAATGAGGTACGCGACAACGCGTCTGCTACGCTATTCTCGGAACCTTTTATGTACCGTATAGTGCAATCATATTGGCTTAAAAACTCTGCCCACCGACATTGTCGCCGAGACAAATCTCGCTGAGAGTTAAAGTTCTCTAACGTGCGATGATCAGTAAAAACCTCAAACGGTACCCCAAGGAGGTCCGTCCGCCATTTGTGCAACGCACGTATAATCGCCAACAACTCTTTCTCATGCACCGGATAATTTAATTCTGCCCCCTTAAAAGTCATGGAATCAAACGCAACAGGCCTCGCCGATTCCCAAGTCGGTCCAAAAGACAGCATAGCACCCGAGCGCACATCGGAAGCATCAGTTGTTACGAAGATCTTATTCTCATGTAGTCGCTCATGATCAATCACCGTTAAACAGTCCCTACCAGTCACCAACTTCTTTATCTCCTCAAACGCGTGCTGGTGATCTGCTGACCATAACGGGAAATGTTTGTCTGCTGTCTTCTCCGTCAAAGGCGTCAAAATCCGAGTCCACTCCGCCAATGCAGGCAAAAACGCGGCCAAGTACCTCACAAGTCCCAAAAAGGCACGCACTTCCGTTGCCGATCGCGGTATCGGCCACGCCAAAATACGATCCACCTTTGCTGCACTCGCCTCAATGCCGCGAACAGAAACATGATGGCCCAAGAAATCAATCTCCTCGCAAAACAAATGCGTTTTCTTAGGATTACAGAACAAGGAGGCCGATTGTAACGCGGTAAGCACCAAACGAACATTTTCCACATGCTCCTCAACCGACCGAGACCAAATCACTATATCATCCAAATAGACATGGCAAATAACCCCGAGCAAGGGGCGCAACGCTGCAGTCAATCGCCGCTGCTGCACCGATGGGCTATTACGCAACCCCATCGGCATCACCGTCCACTCATAAAGCCCAAAAGGTGTAGTTACTGCGGTGAGTGGAATGTCATCTGGGTGCATTTTCGTTTGAAAAAATGCATCCGTCATGTCCATAACTGCCCACAAGTTACCCTTTGCGCAATCTGCAAGTATATCATCCACCCGAGGCAATGGATGAGAATCAACAACCGTGTTGTCATTTAGCTGTCTGTAATCATTAACCCAGCGTGGTAGAACAGCAGGGTCAGTTTTAGGGATAACGAACGCAGGCGAAGCAAACGGTGAGGACGAGGGCCGGATTCTTCCTGTATCTAAGTGTTTCTGAATCAACACACGCCAAGCATCCCGGTACTTCCTGGGGCAAGCATACGAACGTGTTGTAATTCTCTTGGAAGCGTCTTTTAACACAATGCGTGCCTGTACCTCATCTGGTAGTAAATCCACATGTGGGATAGGTTCGAATATAGCACCAAACTGTGCACGAAGCTCCCTATCTGCCGTACGCATTTGTTCTGACTTCTCAAGCTTCGAAACAATAGCTGCCACCATGTTCTCACCCACCATCACAGGTGATGTACACTCAAAACGTCCCGCATGTAATTGCCGCCTATAATCACAAACTCGTTGCAACTCTTCCAAACAATCCATCTTCGCCAATTTAATCTGCTTCAGTTTATCCTTTGACATCACAGCCCTTTTCGGACGTGAAACTACACAAGGTTGCAGAATATCAATGTTCGAATCTTTACAAATACAAGTCCGACGCTCATGATCCGTAACTAATTTATTCTTTGCTAACCAAGGAAGACCCAACAATAATTTCATATTCAGCGACTCACAAACCAGTGCCATAACCTTCTTTGCTGACCAATTACTAGACGGAATACTCAATCGTAGCCAAACATATTCGTTCACATTCTGAGGGACAGGGTTACGCGTGGCCGTTTTAAACTTCTCGGCTTGCGGGAGACGGCGCTTAGTCAATCCGAGTGACTCCACTAAGGAAGGGTGAATTAGAACAAAAGGAGAGCCACAATCCAGAAAAACATTCAATGCTTCTGAAGCAAAATCCGCACCATGAACGATGCAGTCGAAGCGCAAATGAGGCAATTTGTAGTCACTCACTTGAACATTCGGATCAACATCATCCTCATCCCCGAGACTGACAGCATCATCGGATAAGACCGCAGCCACAGGGGAAGCCGTAACGTCAGGAGAAGGGGAGCGTGAGATGACAGCCGCCACACGAGATGTAGAAGCTCTGGACGGAGGCGCGGCACGTCCCTCCTTCTTACGCTTAGCTGCAAGTGCCATTTCCTTAGTCAAGGGTACGTATGTCTTGGCATCGGGGAACCCAGTAGGGCAGTTGCCAGCGAGATGGTCCACATAGAATTCGCGGCATTTGAAACATCCCTCATTCTTGTTCAGCAGTTGACGTTCCTCAAAAGTCAGTTTCGGCACATTGGTAGAAGTCGCATATTTAGAGCCGTTCGTAGTGTTCAAGAAAGGTCGAGGCCTATCGGTAGAAATAGAGGTGGCTGCCGGTCGCTTCGAAACACGATAATAAGCCTCTTTATCCTCAGCGATAGCGTCGCGCACGCGTTTAATGTCGCGTCTGCGTCTATCCGCGATGCGACGGACATCTACCATCCAATTTTTAATCGTGTCTGTGCGAATAGTGGTCTCCGAGTTGCGTATCTCTTCATCGAAATCATCGTCTAAATTATTCTGTAACAGTTCGCGAAGAGCCGCATCCTCCAGACGTTTCTCAGGCTTGGGAAGAAGGCGGTTAAGAAAGGAAATGTTATCAGCCCATTGTTGGAAGTCAACTGAGAGGGAATATTTGTTCAACGACATTTCTCTCCTGATCTTCGCCTCCCAGTCAGGATCGAGTATCCGTTCCCGGAGCGAAGCCATAAAATCTGCAAAAGACAAGACAGACAGGTTTTCGTTGTCCGCCTCGAACCAAGCCACAATCGCAGGGTCACGAACCCCCGCAATGGCACGACTAATCTGGTCCGTCGATTCAGTGACCGACTTTACCGAAAAATAACGCTTGCATCCTTGTTCAAAACGATACAAGGTTTGAGGCGTCACCTTCCCCTCAGTCAAGGTAGGGGGCTTTGACGCGTTCTCTTGCTCGTACTTCGCAAATACAGTCATAATACTTGAAGGCAAGGTGCAAGATGAAGGAAAAGACAAGGAAGACAGGGAAGAGTCAGAGGAGCTTGAAGAAGACGAAGAACAACGACGGAACTGAGAAGACTTTTCAGAACGGACAGACGGAACAGTGGCAGACAGACGTAACGTTTGATCGCCAGAAGAGGGCAATCCAGACGGTCGTAAGACAGAAGACCCGGAATTCGGGTTGGTAACAGACGGTGTGTGAAGTACAGGTGCAACCGGAGTAACGCTCCTAGTGGCTATATGCAGACTATTGCTGAGTTCGGATGACAGAGACGAGATAGGACTTGGGCGATACGTAGGGCGGGCGTCTTTTATTGCCAGGGACAGTCCGTGCCTACCTGCAGGAGAAGCCGGCAACACGCTGCGAGTTTTGGAACGGGTATTCGGTGCCAGTGCCACAGAAGCGAGTAATATCAAGAGCGAGTCCTCGTAACGCCTTGGCGGGTAAAAGAAAGATAAAAGGCGTAAGGCGAGGATGCGAGAGTCGTACAAAGGGAAGTGGGGAAGGAAGAAGACTTGATTGATGCTTTCAAAAAAGTGTAAACCCGTGCGAGTTGCAAGGGAAATCACGGCGATGACAGAAAGCAAGACCAAGCCGTATATTGTTGTACGAGAACGGGCACTGAAGAGAAACAGAGGAAAGAAAGGAACTAAGCTAACGACGCGTCAAGTGTCCCTATATATATGTATTGTGATGATCCCGTGACCGTGGGCTGTTGATATCCGTTAGTAGTAATCGTTGGATTACAGCACGCTTTTGAAACTTAAGCTCACATTTGAATTTCATCGATTTTCTCGACTTGCCCAATATTTACTATGAAGTATGTCCACACTGCGACCCATATAAATGCGGTATGGATGATATCAAGGGACCTTCAAATGAGATCAACACCATGCCAAGCTGTCAGATAGTAAAATTATTGCGTTTTACCAAACAGCTGAAACCTAGAAAAAGTGAGCAAATGAACACTGAAAGACTAAGATGAAATACCGATGCTTTGATGGTAATTGAGTCCTTGGGATACAGCCTGAAGTAGAGTACGGTTTGAAGGGTATTCATCCCAGAAAGGCTGTTGTGAAGGTTAACCGTATTTCAAACGGCGTCAGGTGTTGAAGACACAAGTACGCACAAGGTAGCGGTCAGGGAGCCAAGGAGCAGCGCTCCATATGTCTTGGTGATGATGCTCATGATGGGCAAGAATGTCAAATGATAGACCTAGTTTCTTTATGTATAAACGGAATTACACAGCGCTAATTGTGAAGGGGGGCTTTGGTATATCAAACCTTAACGACTGTATTCATGTCAGGGTGGGTCCAACGCCGGAAGCCGGCTATATATAAGTATCATCGCTTCTTTTTCGCACTGCCTGCTTACATCTTTTAAATGCAGATCCGTGGTTTATTAATTTGATATGACCATGAGATATCAGCAGATCTGATTGATATGAAGCCGCGACTGTCAGTTGGCGGAAGTGACTCAGAGTCTTGGCTATGGTCATTGTGAAGATAAATAGCGATATCAAGTATATGAGGACCAACCTTTATATACTTGTTACGGTTATAAAAACAGGCTTAGAGAACGCCAGACCGGCGTCACGGTATGAGTGGATGGGTGCTTCTAACTTTGTGCTACGTCACAGGAGACGAACTAGTGCCCTTGAATTCATGAACGCTCCGTCTTTTGTGTTCCAAAGCGTACACGAGAAGATAGTCAAATAATTGTATGGAATTCAATACCCAACCTGTGTTCGAGTCCCTGAGTATGAACGACTGGAATCAATTGTTTTACATACCAATTAGAATACTAGATAGCGAGGTTTGAAGGAGAGAACGAAGACCTGCGTGAGTCTGTGCTTTGCACTGATGCCAAGGGCGCTGCACAGTGCAGTGCGCCGACGTTCTTCGCGGAACGGGAGATATATTGAATGAGCCGCACCATAACAAGGATTAAGCTCAGTTGAGATAAATTGATGGTAAAATTTGAAACGTGAACTATTCTGCCTGTCACGGCGTCAACCAATTTCAATTATGTAATCATCGGTTTCCATATGCACAGCCACCCGACCACGCTCGGAACTTTTGTAGATGCAAACTCTCTTCTTAAGCTGAAGAAAACCATTGTCTACGAAGAGTCTGAGGAGGAGGAAGATCCACCTGGGCTCCAGAAGGATTCGAGCAGCAGGTCGACGCGATGCTCTCTCTGTTGGGGTCGAGGCTGGAAGGGCCTCAGGTGAGTTAGGGATCTCTTCTGCGCATCTGCAACGCTAACAGAAGCGCATGGTTCTCAACATGGAACACGTTGTTCCAGCCACGACTATCAGCCTGTCGAGTTTGTCGACCCTTTCTGGATTTGTAGACTACACTGCTGTAGTAGTATTGAAGTCAACATTTAACGATACTGCCGAGCTTTGCTTCGCTCACAACAAAGGTCTACCGTCAGCCACTGTTTCATCCCCTCAGGGTGTGACATTGACTTTTGCTTCTATTGTCAAGCCGCATACGGGCAAGAAAATATTAACCGCTGTTCAGGCCGGGACAGCCAGGCGTCATGCGCGCAAAAGTGCCAAGGACCACCACCGCCACTGCCAAGGGCATCAAGTCCTGTACAAAATGGAACACTATCAAGCCCGCGAATGTCACCACAACAAGCCAGACTCACGAGTTGGAAGCTGCCGAGTCGCATACGATTGAACAAGCGGCTCCCTCCGTTCCCACTTTTCTAGTAAACACCGCTGTCCCGTATGCCACAATCAGCCGAGAATGGGTGCTGGATACTGTAAAGACCACCAGTGGGTCTGCGACGATCACGGTGGTAGGCCCTGGGTGTGAACCGTGAGCGAAAGATACCAAAAGTTCACTCCCTAGCATGACTCAATGTTCTAGATGTGGGACGAAGCCTTAAGTGATTTCTTCCTCGCATGCTGACTTACCTGTCTTCTTCTAGTCGTTCATGCGTAGCGGACAAGAGATTAATGGATCGTGCCATTGTACATCGGTAAATTGTAAAATAGGCTCTACTCTCTAGTCAATACGAGGAGATCTCAGGTGGAATCCTACTTAAATTCTTGGAGTAGCTACACCGCCGGAACACTATCCGTTTCGTTAACTTGGGTCATGGTAGTGCGAGACCGGAACTCCATGTCCGACAATCCTCTACTCCTCATCTGGATCCGAACAAGTTAACCATGGTCTATGGAAAGGGCAAGAGCTCAAAATGACTTACAGGAGTGTCTCCAACATTGGTCATGTTCCAGTCTTGACTGATTTGCGGATTACGAGTATGCCTTAGTTGATGTCGTAGGTTTAGTCTCATCGGGCAACATGATTATAGCGGTCATCACGAAAGGAGACATCGCTTACGATCCCAGTAGCGTGACTGCATAAACTGAAAAGGTTGTTAGAATGCAGGATCGGCGCCCTCACCAGGCTCACCTTTCGGGAGGAACAGAGAAATGGCAAAGAAAGTAAGCGAGTGTTCTTGGACACGCCACTACAAGCAGATTAGCATTGATTGATGGAGAAGCTAAGAAAAAACTGAACCGCTATCACAACTGCTATCGCCGTAAATCTGTGTACGACAATATAAATCACGCGATGTACAAGATTAGGCCAGCTTACGTGGTCAACACTCCTGCCTCTATAGTGTACAAAACGAGCTGATTGAGAACATTTCCCAGACTGCTCCTGTCGTCATAACAGTATGTTCCGATACGACGGTTACCCATACCTGATGCTCTGTCGACGGCCCAGCCATAGCAATGCAATGATAGTCACCATGATGGCAACGTCCGTAGCAGCGGCGAGGACGTAACTAAGGAATAACACCCACTGCGCAAGCAAAAAAGTTTCACCGGAGACAATCAGATGTGGGAATGGTACTAACTTTGACTTGAAAGCCGCTAGCGAGGAACTGCGATAAACTCTGGAAGTTGAGGCTGTAGTACGCTTCTCATGAAAGAACAAACTCTTCTAGGGAAGTCCTCACCTAACGACAATGTTTACTACTCTTGATCAAAAGAGGTTTAATTTGAAAACTGAATTTCAATACGGACCAATTCCGCTGCCTGCCAGAACGATGGTTCAGGTTGTAAATTCGCAAAGATAAGTACATTCCAAGATCGCAAACCCACCTATGCGGCAAAGACCCAAAATAAGCTGCTTTTATTATAAACCATTGTACATGGAACTGCTAGGCTCTCCAACGACTCACAACTGGAGCGGTGATCCAAATATTCTGATGACTGACTTTGATGGTGTGAAGAGAAAATAATGTGAAAAAACGATGGGAACATACGAGAGAAAATACGCTGCAAATAAAACCTGTGGGCGGTTATTGCAGTGTTAACGAAGCAAGGGGGAAGGTGTCACATATTTGCGACCAGAGTGTTAATAAAGGTAAGGACGAAAATTCCCTACACATGTCTCGTGAGAAATGCGCAGCAGGAGTCCTCGAGTTGTGCCTACCGGAAGGAACTCTGGGCTGTTTGTGATTTGATCCGTCAGTCAAAGACGCCCTAGAAATATATATATGCGCAACTTTTGCTCCGGATTAATCTCGGGCATTTGCCCAAAATTCTCGATGAAGAACCACCACATCGTGACCCAAGTAAATGCTGTATCGATGACATCGAGAATCCTGGACTTCATGAGAGACTGTGGAGGTGATGGTGAAAGCTTGCATACCAAATGGTCGTGACCTGATAATTATGGAGCACCGGGCGGTAATAAGATGAGGTAGAACACATACTAATGCTTTGATTCGGATTGTATCCTCAGGGTATAACCGAAAGTAAAGGATGGTTTGAAGGGCATTCATGCCTGAAAGGCTAGTTTGACTGAGTTATCATATGCAGTCTCGATACAGTCGGGAAAACATACAATGTAGCGATGAGAGTACCGATAAGTAGTGGTCCAAGGGTGGTATTAATGTCCATAATGACGGGGACCAACAATCAATATTCTGGGCAGACTTTTATAGACCTGGAGATCGAACCTTAAGGAGATATTCATGTTTAGAATGAGCGCATCCACGTTGGAAGGAAAAGACAGCTACTTATGTATTGATTTTGTACACTCCCTCGTAGCCCGGGAGCTGTGGTTTAGTCTGCCATGACCGGCGAGGACCCAGAGTTTGGCCAGAGAGCATATAATGACATCGTGACATGGGAAACATTGAATCCGATCGCCTAACAGATCCACGTGACCTTATGCATTATAGCCCATCAAGCTTCTCCAGTCTACCTAGTTTTCTGTTTCCTCCCTCTGCAGCCTCATCTTCAACCTTTAATACCACCACCAAACCGTGATCCAGGTAATGAAGAAGAGGACAAGAGATAACTCCGAGGCTGAGCGCATTGAAGTTCGGTCTGAAGCGAAGCCGGAATGGTGAAGAAAGTTACAGGGTGGAGTGGCCGGTGGTGTCATACGTATGTGGAGACATGAGTCTGATCAATAAAGTTTGCGAACATCTCTGATGTTTAATTTTCACTGGTACTGACTGAATCACCGCCTAACAGATGATCACTATGACAGCCGGCGTGACGCGTCTCCATCGCACCAGTCTACCTAGTTCTCTGCTTCCTCTCTGCAGCCTCATTACTACTACCGGGTAATGAAGAAGAGGACAAGAGATTGCTGAGCGTATTGGAGTTCAGTCTGAAGCCGAAGCTGGAATGGTGAAGAAAGTTCCAGGGTGGACTCCTGTCATACGACTGGTTAAGTGAAGACGTGAGTTTGATCAGTAAAGTTTGCGAACATCTGATGTTTAATTTTCTTGCAGCCTTTTGCTAATTTGAGTTTGGCTGACACAAAGGTCATTGGACCGTCCGGCATGTGCGTTGGGTGGGCGGGCAGTGTTATTCCCAGCCTTCTAGATGAGCGCTATGAGCCCTTTGCTCTGCCAATATTGTTGTCTCCCTTGTTGGCTGTTCGCTAAATTCAATCCGTCAATCAGCGCCTCATGCTGATCGGATGGTGACAGCGGCCGTTGGAGAAAGATACTGGAGCAATGAATTCAAATGACCCGCCTGTAAATACTACAAGTCACGTAACATATAATGCAAAATATATCATCAAGTACGTTCATCCCAGACCCCTTTAAGGCGACGAAGTCCTGCGTGATCGCTGTCCCAAAAATGTCCGTAACAACTTGAACAAGTGGGAGACAATTTACTGCCGTTTTTCATTCATTCATTAGGTTCCCCGTTCCCGTGCTAGTCACATCGTCGCACCATACACTGTTCCTTACAGATGCTGGAACTGGATCTCCGTCAGTGTTTCGTTATTTGTCTGGGTCCATGTTAGTTATAGAACATCTGTGAGTTCGGAATGACTCACGATAATTGCCACTCTGTTCAAGTCCAAGCCTTGGCTGTTTTGCACATTTTGTGCCTGGCGCAATTGATGCCTCGCGTTCAATCTCATTGGGCGTGTTAATGTATTTATAACCTTGGAGGTGGAATGACAACGTACGATCCCAGCAGTGTAATTGCATACACTAGACGAATTGTTAAGGGCCATATTGCAAGATTAATCTACCCACCCTTTGCAAAAGACTGGTAGAAAGCAAGGAAGACGAGAGTCCCCCGTCCAGTGAACCACTAATTTTCAACCGGCTTCGTGAGGATTGCTTTTAAAGCAAAGGGAAGACCCATACAGCTACCGTAGTTGCCATTGCTGTAAATCTGGGTGACGAATGAATCGACGTAAGAGATGGGATATCGGAATGTCTTACGCTGCTAAAGACCCCATCTCAAGGGTGTAGAGGATGATCTGATCGATAACGTTTTTTAGACTGTTCAGGTCATTGTCAATTTGTGACTCATGGCTAGTATGGCACTTATCCGAACCTGATGGACTGTCGGCGGCTCGATCGCAGCAACGCAAACATAGTTGACATGATGGCGATATCCGTGGCAGCCGCAAATGAGAGACTGAAAGATAAGAGCCACTGCGCCAGGGGGGGGACTTGTATCAAGAACGGGAGGTGAGGGATTCATGGTATTTGCACTAACACCGTAGCTGCTGGCCGCAAACTGCTGTAACGTTTGAAATCTAGACCTTTATTGCAATCAGTATGATAGAATATCAGTTCCTAGAAAATCCTCACAAAGCTACTGTTGATGCTACGCAAGTTCAGGAGAGTCTGAGTCATGGTCTTCAGAACATACCGATCCCGCCGCCTACCAGAAAAAAGACCATTGAAACCTATTATCGTGAATCGTATCGATATTCAAACGCTCACCCATGCGACAAATAACCATGATAAACTCCATCATTGTCAAAAACTTGTGATAATTGGTGACACAGATCTAAACTTACAATGGGCATAATAATCCAGTAATTTCGGCCGCTGACTGTGGCTTGTGAAGGCACAACTCGAGAAGAAGGGTGAGTACATACCATGGAAGATACGATACAAATAAAAGCTGTAGACAGTGTAGCAATGTCATTGTTATTAAGCAAGTATTCGTTCAGAAGGTGAGGGAAATTTACATTTGGACGATTAGAGTCATGATGGTGGTAATGATTACAAATTCCTGTACTAGAAGCATCATTATCGCACTGTGGTCATCGAATCGATCACCTACCGGGGAACGCTCCCTGGTTTGTTTGTTTCAGTCAAGGAGAATTATGCAACTGGCCGCTTACTTTTGGATCACGTCGATTTCGGATTCTTGACCAAAGCTCTCAATGAAGGTGGACCATAGGACAACCCAGATAAATGCAGTGTGGATGACATCGAGGCTCCTACGTTGGATGGGTTAAGAACTAGTCCCCAGCGATGGAGCTTTCCTCACCAAGTGGAAATAACCTAGTGTCAATCATAGAAAAAGTGACAGCGGTAATGGGAAGACGGAAACATACTTACAGATGTTTTCAATATTATTGGATCCTTTTGGTACAGCCGAAAGTAAATGACTGTTTGAACGGTGCTCATGCCAGAAAGGCTGTTCTGTGTGAGTTATATGGAAGTCAGTGAAGATGAATCACGCACAAGGTTGCGACTAGAGCGCCGAGAAGCACTGCTCCATGGTTCTTGGCTATGCTCATTGTGAAAATAAATAGGGTTTTCACGCAACCTTATATACTTGCCACGGTGATCAAATCTTGGAGTTAGGATATGAATCATATAATTAGATGGGCGCTGAACCTTGTTGTTAATTACAGGAGTACCCTTTGAAAGTCTTGAAAGCTCCGCCTTTTGTGTAAAATGTGTTCGTCCCCGGTTCCGAAGCGTACACGAGAAGATACGAGCTAAACGATTGTATGCTCAATACCTAATCTGTGCGTTCAAGTCCCTTTGCACCGCTGGAGTTAATTGTTTTACATACCAACTAGAATAGACAAGAGCGAACTTCCGCGTCGAAGCAGAACCGAAGACATGTGAGTCACGCGGCCGCCCTGTTTGGCACCGATTCCAACGGAGAGTGCTGCAGAACGCCAATACCCTTCAAGTCTTGTGGGAGGGAACCGAGCATTGGATATTATTAGTATAGATAGCAATCAGACTAAAACTTTTGTCTTCCCACCTTCCACTATCGTATCAGCGCATCATACGCATCAAACCCTAATCGCTACCCAAACAGTTCTTCGCAGAGCGGTAGATATGCTGGTTGAACGTGCCATAAACTCAATGCATAATCGAATCGAGCCTCGAGACCTTGAGGAGAGAAGTTGATGGAAAACGGAAAAATTGGAACAAACCGAACTGATCAAGATGGAATCTGTTATTCTGCCTGCAATGCAGTGGCCAACGAACTTCGATTATGTAAAGGACTATGTAAACGAGCGGAGCACTCGGCAAGGCAAGCGAACAACACGGACAAATAAATAGATACACTTCTATTTCGTACATTCACCGTCCTGAATCCTGATCCAAACTCCAACTGTGTTAATTCAGTTATCCCATGTTGTCCCATTGTCCAATTATACAGTTAATTGGGCGCTCAGAAGTCCTGTTAACTGACCAAATACAACACGTAACAAGGCTAGGCTCGGGCAATACTCGTGGCGGAGGTTTTAGACCTCCTCGATGTTGGCCACACCATCGTACCATGAACTCTTCCTTACGTTGAAGTGGATGGGTCGATCCTGACTTCCTGACGATGTCGATCCTATCGGTGTTTGATTCTGCATTGGTTAGTTATGGCAACGTCTATGAGGTTCAACCTTGTCGTGACATACAAGATTTGGCAATGTGCTGAGGACCCAGCCTTGGCTCGGTGGCGGACCTTGAGCTTGTCGAAAGTGATACCTTGAGTTTAATCTCATTGACGTGCGTTAACACTTGGTTTTTATGATGTGAATCAATAGCTTACGATCCCAGGAAAGCCATCCCATATACTATAGAAGAGTCGTTAGAAGCCACAACACACAATCAGAGCACTCACCCTTTGCGAGCGGTATATAGAGGGCCAGAAAGATGAGCGTGTGTGGCCGAGCGAACCACTATAAGTTGATCAGTATTGGTTGCACATGAGGTTATGGAGAGAGATCTACCGTTATCATGCTTGATATTGCTATGCAGCTGTTTGGGAAATCATTATAATTGTAATATATATGACGCTGGAATGCCTTGCGCTGTCAGAGACCCCATCTCAAGGGTGTACAAGATGATTTGATCAATGACATTGTTCAGACTGTTCCCACCTTCGTCAGTTTGCAAATCATCGCTAGCGTGGTGGTACTTCCGAACCTGATCGACCTTTGACGACTTAATCGCAATAAAACAAACATGGTTAACATAATGGCGATGTCCGCAGCAGCGTTGAAGACGAAACCGAGGGATAACACCCACTGATTAAGTTGCGTTAGTTAGAAGTCCTAAATGGGATTTGAACTAACTCCGTATTTGCTGGCAGCAAATCCTGATAAAGTTAGGGACTTGTATCTGCATAACACTTAATATTGGAGAATAAGCAATATTATTTCATGGGATACTTACAGTCCAACCATCGTTGCTGCATAAAATCAAAGCAAGGTCAGGGACTCGAGTATTTATCTGGAGGTGGCTGGTCACACCAATTGTTCCGCCTGATCAAAATCGTCAACACTCTCTTGCGGAAATTGCTTAGCTATAAACTCACACACACGGCAAATGATTAGGACTAGCTACATGATTATGAGATCGCGGTTCGGAATCGTGATGAGAATGCTTGACTTACAATCGGTGTTGTGACCCAATAATTCCGACAACTGACTTAAGTTGCGTCATATGAATCGAACGAAAAACAGGACAAAGAGTGCGAGGACGTACGATGGAAGATACGATGCAAATAAAACCTGGAAATATATTTTATAATATTAGCGAAGGAAAGAAGAGTTTGTGTGAGCAGATGACTCACAAATGGACGGTCAGGGTCACGATCCCAGAAACAACCACCATTCCCTGCATAATTCCCATCAGAGACCCTTGGTGGGGATAAAGTCAATTATCTACCGGAACCATCTCTGGTCTTCTTCCATCAGCGCGGGGAAGCATTATGGATATAAGGCCTGCTTACTTTTGGATCACGTCGATTTGGGATGCTTGCCCGAAGTTCTCAATGAAGAGGGACCACATGTAGACCCAGATGAATGCCGTATGTATGACATCGAGACACCTTCGACGAATAAGACAAATTGGCTACAAGCGATGGAAACTCGCATACCAGATAGCGGCAACCTAGTAATTGTGAAAGATGTTGACTATGAGACTCCGAAAATACATACTAATGCGTTAATCCTCTTTGGATCATTTGGATACAGCCGAAAATAAACGACTGTCTGAAGGGTATTCATGCCGGAAAGGCTGTTTTATATGAGTTGTAATCTGGCCGTTCGTGCACTCGAGAAACGTACAATGTAGCGACCAGAGTACCGAGAAGTACCGCTCCGTGAGTATTGACGAGGCTCATTGACATGGCAGAAAACGGTTCGCGTGCGTACAAAAGGGACTAACCTTTATAGCCTCGGAATCAGACCTGACCATGCTGTGCTCAGACCTCGGTATAATTAGGACTGTCACGTTGAGCTTTGATTCTTATCACGGGACATGCAGCCTTACGTCCTGGTCTGTGCTTACCCTATGATTTACGTGGTGAGTTATCATGATTTAGTTCTCCTGTATGGCCAGCTAAAACCAATGCTTCATATTACCATCGGCTAAAAGCATCCACGTTTGGAGGAGACGTATAGGTGTTACATCACTGAAAATGAATCGGGGAGAACGATTGAGGATCCCTTATCAGTTACTCGTGATGCACCGCCAATCGTAATCATTGAATTCATTATGTTCTTTTTTGTCGTGGACTAACGCGAAATATCATGTGGAACAACCATAATCATTGCTGTGCTCGGGAAGCAAAGCAAGAATTATTGAGCGTTGATAATGCGCTCATGGCCAAGCGCAACGAGGAGTCCACGAGGTCCCGTTAGGGGGCCGAACAAGAGAACAAAGAGAACCAACGCCACCTAATAAATCCGGCCTCGGGGTCTGATGTTCTGAAATGCATAGCCACGTTATAGGATGTACAACATCAACTAGACAATATTCGTGAAAACCTGATGTCTTCAACGCTTACTATTGACGTAGTTTCCAACCGAAGCTTGTTCTTCCGCCTCTTTTCTGTGCCATCCTCACCTCTCTTGTGGAAAGTTTGCGTGCATATGAGTATGCGCTTGATTTGGCCGAGGCTAACAATCTACCTGAGGTCCCTTTCTTCGTGATTGTTTTGGAAATCTTGATCAACCGTAGCGGAAATGAAAGCAGATATATTCGGGTTGGCAACACAGGAACGAACGTCCAACGACCCCTCATCCCTTGATTGTTTCATGCCGACTTGACTGATGCTGTCTTCCTACGCGCTGGGGGCCCAAGATGGCGGCGGCGATAACGTTGGCAACATGTCTCCTGGTTTTCGTGTCACAAGTTCGGGTCTTTTTCGTTTGTTATACCTGTATGGGTGAGCCCATCATGACTACTGTAGGGTACGATGTGGGTTAAGGGAGTTTTCAGAATGCCGGGGACACAACACCAAGCAAGCAGACAGCAAGGAGGGCTGTTCTTTGATTGAGGGCAGCGATCACATCGTGACTCGAGAACATTCGTCAGCGAGTGTGCGGTGCTAAATCGCCCTGCTTTGATAGTCAATCATCTCTTGGACGGTATCAAGCGTGATGACTCACAAGTCTGCTACGTCTTTGATGACCCCCAAATCCGCATTGTTGGTCGTGGCCGGGGTAGTTTCTCCTTTCGCCACCTGGTCGTTACACCCTAGTTGCGTTTTTGTATTGACCTCGTGTACACTATTCCAGGAAGGGAAAGATGCTGTTACCCACCCGGCGCTGAGAAAGGGTATCAAAACATAAAATTGGACCGCGAAAAGTAAGGACGACGGAGACGATCTGAGTGGTCAAATTCCTTTGAATGATTGTTGGACGTTGGACGCTCGACAAGGATATTATAAGTGATAGGAATATTGAGCGAGGTGCAAAAATCATTATAAACAAATAAAAATAGCAAAATTTTCTAAGATCTAATCTTCTCCTTGTCCAATTCTTTTCTCACCGACATGCTGTTAAAACGCACGAAGCGCGATCGTCAGCCTATCAAAACAGCGATCAAGGAAAATCTTTCACGGATAGACACGCTAAGGAGCAAGATACCTCCTCCATTATGATATTTTTTTATGAAAACTAGAACCGAAACTTCTGAGGTACAATCGTCATGACGATCCAATAACGCTACTGACTGTCAGTGACTGTGCAGTGTCAAGATAAGAAAGAACAGGGCGACGGAAAAGATGGGGCATATCTCTTTGTTCGGGTGGTTGCAAGACGTACGTGAGCCAGGAATACGGCGGTGTACAACTATTGAGGATCG
Source organism: Amanita muscaria Koide BX008 (assembly GCA_000827485.1). NCBI lineage: Eukaryota > Fungi > Basidiomycota > Agaricomycetes > Agaricales > Amanitaceae > Amanita > Amanita muscaria. The sequence continues at coordinate 83,885 of KN818260.1, read as the reverse complement.
CTGATCATATCTATTTAGATTTTCACGGCCGTGTACATGAATCATGATTCGAGCCACTTTCATTCATGCCGTTCTTAGAAGCAAGTTAGTCAGTGATGAGCACGACGGAGGTCCCATGCAGTGAGCGTCCCGTATATGATCACAACCGAACAGAAGCAACTTTATATTACAGCGATATCATTTCTAGTCTCGTCAGGATAAGGACCCAGAGGTTCTGGGTACTATCCACCCCACGCCAGGTCTGTGGTGTTCTTATCTTGGTCCTTTGGTCTTAGTCTCTAATGGCGGACGGCTTCACCTTGCGCTTCTTCAGAATCATGCTGTTTTGGATTTTAATGCATGACTCCAGGACATGTTTCCAAAAATAACAAATCGTTTTTGACCTGTTCCATAATTGAGTTATACATAATTTACGGTTACTGTCTAAAAACTACTGTCCGAACGTAGTACTAGTAAAACCAATTGGATACTGGTAGATTGCAATATTTCTCCAGGAAACGAAATTTGAAACCTAATCAGAACCTCGAACTGACCTTATCATCGTATTGGATATTCCTTGTCACATCAACATGGACTTCCTGTAACGGCATCTCCGTTGACTTTATATGTGTAGTACTACTTGAGTGGCTCTGCATTTGGTCAGTCGTGGGGGAAACCTGTCGAAAAAAATGTTGTCATACTGCGTTAGCCACACGAGCGCTCCTGCTCGCGCTCAGCTGCCAAGCTTGACTGTTTTGTGACTCATTTCCCTGTCTCAGGTGGTAGCGTGTATTTAACCTGGTCAAAATGGATATATCAACTTTGTCGCCTCAAGAGAAAAAATTGAAGCGTACGATCCCATGAAAGAAATAGCATAGACTGTTAGACAGTCTTAGCCTCGTTACGATATTGGCGGACGGCTGATCCACTTACACTTCGAAAGGCACAGGTAGAAAGCCAAAAAGATTAACGTGTGCGGTTCCGCGAACCACTACTCCTCAATTAGTAAAATTGGTCTCCAAGAATGGAGTATGGCATACAGCTATCATAGACACAACCGCCGTGATTCTGCACCATACAATCAATGTTCATATAACATTTGAACTTGATTATGATTACACTTACGCTGTTATAGATCCCATCTCGAGTGTGTACAGAATCAGTTTATCAATCACATTGTTGAGGCTGCACAAGGCGCTTTCAGTTCACAAGGACCACCCCTTCTGGCAGTAAACCTGAACGAACCTTATTGACTTTTGACGGCTCAACTTTAGCAAGACGAACATGGCAACCATGATGGCTAAATCCGTCGCTGCCGCAAATACGAGACCGAGAGACAGGACCCACTGTTAGCCAATGTTTAGCATGTGAGAAATAGAGTGGACAGTAATCTAGTTCACACACTTGGTATTGACTCGCCGCAAACACCGAGAATCGTTTCGCGCGATACCTAAGGCACGGGTGAGTGTGGCGTCGACAGAGGTAGCGGAGATATTGACTTACAATTCAACAGTCGTTGCTGTATTAATCATTATCCCAATCAGTACGGGATCTGGGTGTCAAGGTATCAAAACGCACCCATTGCGCCTCCTGCCAGAATGTTAAATTAAACAATTTAAACTCTGGACGATAAACATTAACTTACCTACGCGTGCGAGTGCAAGAAGAAGCTTGCCTCTGTTATTTAACAGGACATGCTGACGAATATGGCTAACTTACGACTGGGGCACTAACCCAGAATTTCCGATGACTGACTAAACAAAGTGAAAACGGTTGTGTGAGCAAGTAAGTAGGATGAAATAGAGCAACAAGAACGCACGGCGGAAGATACGTTGTACATAGAACCTTTAAGGGGTACCGTCAGTAATGCCAGCACAAGGCATATGAAAGCGACTTGCAAGTGGACAATGAAGGTTACGATGGTAGTAACGACAGTTGTTCCCTATTCCATCTCGTCAGAAGATTCGCGTGATTTGTGTCATGACGTACTGGAATGAGTTCAGGCCTGTCACAATGGTTAAATAACGATGCGCCTTTGAGAGGTGAACTCACATTTGAATTTCATCAATTTTCTCGATTTGCCCAATATTTACTATGAAGTATGTCCACACTGCGACCCATATAAATGCGGTATGGATGATATCAAAGGTCCTGCAAATGATATCAACACCACGTCACGCTATCAGACAGTAAATTATTGCGTTTTACCATACGGCTGAAACCTAGAAAAGTGATTAAATGAATACTGAAAAGTTATGATGGACATACCGATGCTTTGATGGTAATGGAGTCCTTGGGATACAGCCTGAAGTAGAGGACGGTTTGAAGGGTATTCATCCCGGAAAGGCTGGCGTTAAGGTCAACCGTGTTTCAAGCGGCGTTAGGTGTTGAAGACACAGGTACGCACAATGTGGCCGTCAGGGAGCCAAGGAGTAGAGCTCCATATGTCTTGGTGATGACGCTCATGGTGGGCAAGAATGATATGTCAGACTGGACCTACTTTATACAGAGGGGATCAGCGTAGCAAGTCTAGAATACTTGATCAAAATAGTGATGGTAACTCCCGACGGGTGGGACGGGTATGAGAAACGATGCCTTTGGAAAATTTGATGTACGGCCATACATAAAAGGAGGTGCCCCTTGGGAATCTAATTCGGATGTTGCGTGTGAAACGGAATTCAAGTGTTACGGTCTCTTCGGGTAATGCGTGCTCCTGGAGCCACCTAACCTCGAAGTCGCATCAAGGATGAGTGTGGAGCTTCCAATTGCGCTAGACGTTACTGGGCACCGACGTCTTATGCTCTTTACTCTTTGAAGGGCGTCTAGTCGTCTACTGGACCGTGGTTATCATCACCTTCTTAAGTATCCACAAGGTACTTACTCACGATGTCACGGTCCACTGTCGGATTGTCAATGTCAAAATTTAATAGTCTTGGGATTTTTACGCTTATCCGTCCATGTGGTCTTGGACAAGTGCCGGCGGCCTATCGGAATGCCTCGCCTTTAGTTGCAAGACTGCTCATAACGTTTCCGCTCACTAGTGCGGTCTTCCGGCAAACGAAACCGAAAACAGGCCCAATCAGCTTTCTTCCTGGTCTAATGATATCCTGGCGCCTGGTTCAACCAATCCCCGATCAAGTTCATCATCCTCGCCTGCATTGTCTGACACGGGAAGGTCGCCGCCATCACGTCTGGATGGGCCGATGGTGGTATAGCTGTTATCTCCGCGGTATCAATCATTCCTGTCTTGCACCACCAGGAAGTGCTGATACGAACATTTTTAAGACTGTGCCAAAGGTGAATGAACCCTGAACGGCACCACAAGGCAAGCATACTACAGATCAACAGGAGATGCCACGAACATGATATCGGTGAACCAATGAGTATATGGCCAAGCTGGTGAGCGCCAACATCAGATCTAGAAACGGTTTTTTATTTTTGGTTATCTTGAGACCTCTTACACACGGCTGGGTTGTTACGCTTATCACGGTCAGCCTTTATCTGGCATACTTTGGGTAGCAAAATCCGATGAAATGTCCTGTCTTGGAACCTGGTGCGAAATTATGAGTTCGCTACGCGTTTGCTTCTACTACTCTACTTACCTCAACCAGTTCTTCTCCCACGAAACGACGCTCCCCAAATAACTGCCTCAGGTCGCTACCCCAGCTATTTGAAGCCTCAGGAATGTAGTTCGAGCTCGAGAGGCACTCAGGGCAGGGAACAATTTCAGGTTCTCTGCGGCGGACTGCGAGGACCCCGAAAGCTTTTCGTAGTACTGGTCACATGACAGGCCTACGCTGGTGCGTACAAGGAGCAGACGACAGTGGTTACTGCCGCTATTTGTCTTTGGTACTGTACACGTACATGATGCGGGAAGAAATGTAGCCAAAAAGAAAAAAGAGTACAAGTCACATGATCGGATGCTGCCCACGTTCAACAACTCGCTCCCATGTTGTTGACTCTGGTCCTCTGGTTATGGAAACTCCTGCTGGATAGATTGAATATCCATGTCAGATCCATGATATTCTTCAAAGAGTGCCGTAAGGATGTAAACATCACAGTCCCACGAGCGACATGTAGGATGGGAACGCCAAGTGTTTGCCAAATGATCATTTCGATGGCGGTCATAATGATCTGGCGGTGTCCGTGGAATTCGATTCTTCCATCGATTAATCACCTTTCATCCCGTACCTCTACACGCTTGCTGGTGCTTACAAAGGGTTAGACAAATTGCAATGAGCGATTGAAATGCTACGGCTAATGTGTGCTGTTCCACAAATCTTCATCAATATGTTGGTCTTGACCGCTCTGACTTTTCAGAATGAAGATTGAGCACAAATGAGCGCTCGCTACTTCATCACTGTCATGGCTTTCTACCCTATCTACCCATCAGCAGGAATATGTTGTGAGATCGTGCGTAACCTCATCTTTCCTCGCGCTTTTCGTCTACATTGTTTCATGTAGCCTATTCTTCGACGCAATCACCATCACACTACCAGCCATGTTGAACGGTCGAAAGGAACGGAGGCGTGCGCCGGTTTTTTTGAATCCAGCCTCGGAGAAGGTACGATGACTCTGGTTGATTGAAACTAGCAGCTATATGTGGTCATCGACTTGATATCTGGTGTATCAACATGATTCAGGACGCTATATGCACCGGTTCTCCATGGGTGAATACTAAATTAGTAATGAACGTAATCAGTCACGATAACAGCAACTTACGGACTTCCACAACAGAGCGTCCCCCTACTTGTCCACCATGGCGAATCACAGGTCAAGTCACCGCTTCACCGTTTATCGTCAAACTTTTGAATTCCATTGTACCCTTCCGCGATCGTCAAAGTCTTTATGTGCGGCACTCCTTAGGCAACCCGTGCTGCAATGGTCGTACCGCTCAATCTGAGTCATGTTTAGTTACCCTTGATACCAAGAATACCAAGAAACGGCGTCATTGGGTGCATGTGTGGCATACCATGCTGTGTTGCAACTGTCGCCGCTAGGAAAACACATAGAGGTGGTAATAGAGAAAAAGGTACCATTCCAAGTCCCAATTATAACCATGTCATGCTGTGTTAATCCTTCGGAGATTGTAACATGTCAATGTCCATCACTGTCGCCAAACCTGTGCTCTGATACTCACGCGTCAAGTGGTATTTGCATGAGGTGCGAACGGAAAGTATTCACGTACTATCGTACACTGACTAAAGTGTGCGTTCCGGTCGCACGTTTCTTTCGAGATGTGTGAACGGTGTCGGCGATATACGATGCCGACGAAAGGGTGTGAATCTGATCGCGGGATGTGCGGCAAGCCAAGACCAAAATTAGCTCCAGTCTTTTTACATACTAGCTTTCTCAAACGCCGTCTGTCCCAGATGCCGAGCAAGTGAGGACGGGATCGACAGTTGGAGAATCAAGCCGAGTAAACGTGAACCCGACGAGGAAAAGCTACATGACAAGCACAGTATGAAAGGTCAAAACCGTTGCTATGGTTCCGCATACTCGGGGCCGTGTTACTTCCTTTTATGACAGTGTGATTCAATTGGGCCGGAACAAAGGACGAGTAGAGGGAAGGGGTTCTGTCGATTTCTCAAGTGCTGTGGCATGATAGATTGATCAGATTCCGCGTCACCGCCAGCGACCCACAAAAGCGAACGCCGACGACTACTGGTTGTCACTATCGCCAAGGGGAGGTTACTATAGCAATATAAAAATTTAGCTCTTACCTGGTCTGCAGGCGCTGCAGCAAGTTCCAACACAGGTTTGGGCGCTATTCCAATCTGAAGGATTTGTCGCTGTGAGATTCGTTCCATGCGCGCATGATCAAAATTTTACTCCGGAAGTTGGAACAGGAACCCAAACAAATGTCTTTCCTTTGTGAATGCGCATCATCTGTCCCTAGTCCCTTATGCATGAATTGCGCCCGTAGACGATACAGCTCCCCTGGGAAGGTCAGTAGTTCCTGGGGCCAAAAGGTTAACCGGCCCGGGTCGGTCCTAGGCTGTGCCGATATCCAGAGTGCCTGATCGCAATCAAAGATTCGAGAGCGGCTTTTGGCTATGTATCCCCCCCCACCACTATTTACGATGGATAGCGCTGCCCTGAGTCACGCAAGCACATGCTTCAAAAACAACTCTCCATTTGCCCAAAGGGAAACGGATAAAAAGACGAGTATTCCCGGTACAGGTCCAAACCATCCTCTCTCTCCTCGACATGTCTTCTTCTACTACAACTTCTTCAACCTCCGATTCTCACATCCACTCTGGTAGACGCTGTCCTGTCTCTGGAGAACATGAATATTGCCCACCACAAGAGGGTGACAGCCGCTCGCCCTGTCCTGCTCTCAACGCAATGGCTAACCACGGATACATGTGAGCCACTGGATATCACTATCTCCGATCGTGCATGGATCTAATCAATCCCGACTCAGTCCCCGGGATGGTCTAAAAATTACTGTCATAGATCTTGTCAAAGGATTACGAGGCTGCTACGGCCTCTCACTACCCCTCGCTATCGTGCTCGCCTTCGGAGGCTTTTTCCTCTTGAAGCGCGTTAAGCCCGTATCCCTCTACCACATCGGAAAGCATAACGCGATCGAGCACAATGCCAGTTTGGTGCATGAAGACTGTGCTAAAGACCAGAAATATGCCTCTGTAAAAGTCGTGCCACAGTTAATCGAAGCCCTGACGCACGAAGAATGCTCGGATGACGGCTCGACAACGTCAGACGAATCAGCATTGTTGGATATTAAGGAACTTGCGAAGTTCCGCGTTCGCCGCGAACGAGAGTGTTTGCCTGTGGACGGCATTCATGCTGAGATTGCACGAGGCGAGATGGCTATTGTCCTTGGGATGTGGGGGGAAAAGATAAGTGACCACGGGGTACCAAAGGCATGGTTGAGGGATTGGCTTCACGAGGAACGGCTACCGAAAGATTGGAAGCCTTGTCGGAAGCAAGGCCTACTGGACACGATGCACATATCGAAGGAACTCAAGTCGCATATGGAACAATTCAAAAGCAGTTCAGCGCCAACACAGTAATTGCAGTAACATCTCAACCGACTTGGATGATAAAAAACCACAGCCACGCTATGTCTATGTCGCATTATTTATTTCCACACACCTTTATCGTGTTACATTATTATCATTACATATCAATCGTGTCGGCTCAGTTATTTATGTAACCCCTTACAATATGTATACCATTGCTGCCTTTGTTTTACTGATAGTGCTATTGTTCACACCGTAATCAGATCAAACCTGATGTTATTTAACAAAATGCAGTGATTTCTTTGATCGTTCATATTCAGGTAAAAAAAAAAATCGGACTTTTGATTAACCAGTGCTCACGCCCATTATACGCAACTCAAGACAAGGGCAACCCTTGGAACCCTAGGAACAGGACCTGTGGCGTAGACGTTGACAGATGCTGAGAGGTTGATCTGGTCACTTGACCGCCTATGACTTGTTTAGGACCTAGGTACAGTGAAACCTAGAGACCACTTATCCCACACCTATTTCTTCTGCAAGGAGTGTAGATCATGTTCAACGAGATATGCAAGGATATGCATGCCAAGGGGAATACATACGTTTATTGGGACAGAGTAATGATAGATCTGCATCGAAGACATTGCCACAACAGATCTGACGATGATCATCGATACATCACCGCTCACAATAAGCTTGTTGGTGGCGTCGCGAACTGAGAAGTCGGCGATCGTGGGGAGAAACTGAGTGCTTCTAGCAACGTCTTTGATCCTGTCCCTGACTGCAACGGTGTTTGTATGAGCGCTCATTGCTCCGTCGGGAGATAGCGTTGCACAGTATTTCCCACCATCTTCGTTGAGATTGTCTGGGCAATAGCTACATTAAAGAACGCTCTGTTAGTCAAATTCTGGTGCCGTGATCACATTCACGTACCTCTCCTAGACCTGCCCAACTCGCCACTCGATACCCAACCAAATTATCAGAATCCGGCAGCTAAATCAGGATGATGTTTGCAATCACTCCCACTGTTGTTGTTCCGGTTTGGTATATTTCAGAGAGTGGAGATTTGGAATAGCGATGGAATTTGGGGACTTTAAAGCATGTGTCCGGCCGGGGAGCGATAAAGCTGATAAAGACTAAAAAAGGCCGACAGGCACCAGTCAAACATGAAACGAGAACCTGATGCGTTTCTCTTGTTACCAGGGTGACCCTTTTTGTAGGCTATCGTGTTTCGTGTTCGATGTTGCGTGACGGCGCATGAAATTTGAATGCATGACGTCACACAAAATCACCTAACACACACCTGATACGTCGGCAGCACAAAACCCGCTGCGCTGAGCCAAGATATTCAAGGGTCTAAAAGTGTGTTGCCATTTGCGTGAGTATTACACTTTGCTGGTACCTATGTATGTAGCTTTACCTAGCTTTAAGCACTGACAACAGTGGCAAAAAAAATGACTACGACAGGCTAGACCTAATCAGAATCGGTAATGGCATCAATATGTCGCATGGTGCGAATGCAAATGCCAAATACGGTTTAGTCATCATCGACGAACCTGAAGACCCACCACATGAGAGAAGCGCCCAGGAGCGCCCAGGAGTGCTCGCCTATCAATCTCCCACCACGACCAAATGCGCAATCTTGCACCATTATTATCCAATACCTTGCAGGAAGTGGAAGGATCGTACTGTGACCCTCTCTCGGATGAAAGGCTTTGCCAATTGGTTCCTAGCTGGCTGCTGCACTACCAATGGTAATAAGAGCCTTCATCGATCATCGGTCTTCACCGTAAAATAAACAACTTGAAAGAACGCCTTAACAGATGCCTCTCGCCGTTCGTTGGCACCTTCACACATTGTTCTAATAGATTCCAAGAAAGGAAAGTCGGCATGGGAAACCGTGCGGTGAAATATTTGCCCTTGCAAACGCAACCAAGGCCTTCGGAGAGTTATTCTCTCTGCCATCACCGAAGTTGAGCATATCCTATTCTTCGCTGACAATCCAAGCCATCCAGTCGATAGACGACTAGAGCGATAATCCAGCATCCATTATATTTCGGAAATGTGCCGCTATTCCTACTACGCCACGGATGGCATCAAACAGCTCTCATCATTCATTTGACCATTCCATTAGATTCCACTGCGCCCCTCTTGTTCGGTGAGTCCACGATTCAAATGTGTGACAAAGCATCAAGCTCCACCAGGGTCATCCAGCCACGTTCCATTACTTAGTAAATAAATGCTGTAACTCAAATATATTCTTCGCTGTTTCCGCCCAGGGTGATAGATTTAGGATGGCCTTCTTGCCCGAGCTTCATCAGCTCGGTTTAAGGGTCGCTTATTCGCTCTTCACGGTGTCTATCAATCGAATTTCAAATCTTCTTATCCCCATTTTACCCATTCAGTATGCTAAATTTAGGTAAGGGTAAGGGGGTCAGACATCCTCCTTGCCCGACTTGAGCTTTCATTTGTTTCTTTTGCCTAAACAAGCGTTACATATATTATGTGTGGTTTGTCACTTTAGAGTACCTTTTCCGCACCTCTTACAAGTACTATTACTTGGTTCTTCGGCCGTTCCCTCTTTTCCTACCCAAACTCCCATCCATGCAGACTCATGCCCTTCGTTTAGCATTCGCCCTTCTTCTTCTTGCTTATTTCCCTGCATATCACGCGGTGCTCGTCAACAGAACAATCGACAGTAATAACGGAGATCCGGTGACTGGCTTCACACCGACATATCTCCCTGCGATCTGGGCCGATCAAACATGTCCAGCTTGGGATCCTAAAGCATCCACAGGTTGTACTATCCAACCGGACACAGCCAAGGCATTCGATGGTACATGGAAGGCAACAACCTACCTGCCGGCGGATAAACATCTGAACATCACGCTTAGCTTCGTTGGTATGAACTACTGTGATGTGTCGTATCAGGCTGAAGAATTGACCATTACCATTTTCTGCGCAATTTAGGTGTTGCAATCTGGGTTTACTTTATCCTAGCCAACTTAAACGCAGCGGGTGACCCCTTCACCAACACGAATGTCAATTTTACTCTTGATGGACGATCCGCTGGAAACTTTTCACACGAGCCGGATAACAGCACGTACTCCTTGATATACAATTCCACCGTCTTCTCCCGGACCGATTTGACCAATTCGCCACATACGCTCCTTGTTTCGGTAGACGACTATGATCGAAACACCTTTGTTTGTTTTGATTGGGCCATGTATACGTATGGTTTTTTCCTTCCCAATTTGTAATCGCCTAAACGATCTTTGTTATATCACAGCGTCGAATTGACTGATACTAATGCAACCGCGACACCCAGTAGCTCTACTACCGCCACGTCTTCCTCGTCATCAACACCACAGACAACAGGGATCATTGTCGGAAGCGTGGTAGGGGGTCTGGCACTTATCGCCATCGTTGTTGCTGCGTTGCTTTGGAACCGAAAGCGTCAGTCGCACCAAGAGGAAAATGATGGACTCCATGCTTCCCCCACGCCGTTCTTGAACACGTCACGACCTTCCCATGATGTATTGTCAGTCAGAACACAGCCGACTACGGAGGTGACAGCAAGCTCACTGTCATACTTTTCTGCACCAAGCAGAGAGGTGCTCACTGGGGCCGCCGGCAAGCGTGCTGAAGCCATGAACTACCAACCCGTTTCAACTTTTTCTGGCAGTTCCGAGCCTCAGGCAGTTGATCCGGTTGGATCTCCCGTACAAGTCGTGGCCGAGCTCACGTCTTTGACTGGCCAAATGCAGGAGTTGAGGAGCCAAATGGAGGAGTTACAAGGTCGGCAGGAATCAGATGGGGCGCCGCCAGCTTATATGTAACATTTTTGTTCTTTTTGCTTCCGATCGTCATGTTCTGCTGGATTAGTATATTGAAAAGTCACTTAATCCTAGGTAAAGAGTTACAGTCGTTACAGCATTCACTAGCTGCATTGAAAACAAGAACGTGCGCTCACTTTATTGTGCTCTATTAGGTGTTTACACTTCAAATTGGAACACTGACCGTTGCCGACCAATGGTCTAATTTCCTAAACAGAATTGAAAAAAAATTTACTCCGTAAGAAATGTTACCGATTCTTTGTTTTTCTTGTTTTTTCTGATGGAACTCCAATTTATGTGAATTTAAATTTATTTACTGGATAACACTGATGATTAATTCGCCACTCGTGGCTTTCACATGTTCTATCATCAAGTACTGTTCATCAAAGGCCAGACTTTTAAATTGAAGATTTGAAGCTCTGACCGCCAATCTTGATGCTCTGATGTAGTGGATATGAACTTCAATCAAAATCAGTGATCAGACGACACTTGTTAGAAGGGATATCTTACAATCATTATCGCAGGCGGCACCGTGACATGATTTCAGGTTCCGCCCTTCCGGAGTTTCATACTGTGCTGTGACGGGCACTGTCCTTTCACAAGGTAATTTGGCGGCGACTTTGGCAGAATGGATGCTTCGCCTTTCATTCCACCAAAAAAATTAGAATGGAGATTGTCAGAGTGGGCGGAGTTGGACTTACAAACTGTGAGGAAAGCGTGACAAATTTTTTTCCTTACTTATTTGGATTCAAGAATGCTCGATCTTAAGGGGAATTTGCATTAGCGAGTCGATCCCAATCACTACCTTTATCAAGTGGGATCATCCCACTTGATAAATCTAGTAATGATTGATGGCGGCTCTTCGGCAGCGATATGATTTGCGGTGCGCTTCTCATTGCTCAAAGTTCAAACAGTTTTGAAATCACCCTGTGGTGTTCTAGTCGCGAATCATGTGGCTGCGAGTGATGGCCAAGTTTGGTCCTGTGGCCTCCTGTGACTCGTACGAAAGTTGTCGGAACCGTTCAACCCCCACTGACCCCCACTGTTACCATCAGTGTTTTGATCCGCTACTGACCCCGATTCCATATATAATGACGGCTGTCGAAACATAAGATATCATTCTTGACGGCCATGTCCATGAGCCTCATCACCAATACTTATGGAGCACTGCTCATGGGCTGTCTGACAGCTACGTTGTGCGTACTTGTGTTTTACACCTGGCGCGGCTTTAAAATGCGATTGACTTTCACATCAGCCTTTCAGGGATGAATTCCCTTCAAACGATCCTCTACTTCAGGCTATTTCCCAAGGATTCACGTACCGTCAAAGCATCTGTATGTCAATCATGGTCTTTCAGTCTCACTTTCGTTCACCTTTGCTAGGTTTCAGCTGTATGGTAGGAATGCAGTAGTTTTACTATCTGATATCCCGGTGTTGATATCGTTGGCAGGGCCCTTGATATCACTCATACCGGATTGGTATGGGCTACATTGTGGAGATATTTCATCGTAAATATTGGGCAAATCCCGAAAATCGATATAATGCCGTGAGTTCATCTTTCGACGGCGCTTCGCTTTTTAACAATTATGACAGGCCCGAAATTATTCCAGTGCGTCATGACACAAATGAAGTGACTCTTCTGACGATAGAGTAGGGAGCGATTATCGTTACCACCATCGTAACCTTCATTGTCCACATGCAAGTCGTTTTCACATACCTGCACCCCCTGCCCTGGCATTGCTGACAGGTCCATCTAAAGCTTCTATATACAACGTATCTTCCGCCGTGCGTCTTTGTCACTATTTCATCCTGTTTACTTGTTCAAACAGCCGTTTTCACATTGTTTAGTCAGTTATCGCAATTACTGGATTAGTATCCCAATTGTAAGTCAGCCAAGCATCAGCATGTCCGGTTTAGTGATATAGACAAGCTTTTTCTTGCCCTAGGGCGCGTAGGTAAGGCATCGCCTATAATCCAGTGTTCAAATTGGTTAATTCTTTGGCAGGTGGCGCAATGAGTGCGTTTTAATATCTTGTTATCCCCGCACTGATGATGACATGTGACGCAGCAACGGCCGGTGTAATGTAAGTTAATTACTTCACTACCCAGACCAGGTCTACACTAAGTTCTAACCCGTACGTGGCTTAGGTACCCCGCAGGAAGATTCTCGGTGTTTGCGGCGAGTCGAAGCGAAGTTCGTGAACTATATTATTCTCCACACTATTTTCACATGTTGACCATTGGCTAACAGTGGGTATTGTCTGTTGGCCTTGTGCTTGCGGCAGTGACGGATGTGGCCATCATGGTTGCCATGTTCGCCTTGTTAAAGTTGAATCGTGAAAAGTCAATAAGGTTTGTTCGGGTTCACTGTCATTGTGGCCTGTGTAAACTAAAAGCGCCCTGTGCAGTCTTGATAACGTCATTGATAAACTAATCCGGTACACTCTCGAGATGGGAACTGTGACAGCGTAAGCGTAATCATGTCAAGGCTCACATAGCATGTGTATGAACGCTGATTGACTGTTGCAGACTCGCGGTGCTTGCGTCCGTGATAGCTGTACGTCATTCCCGATTTTTGGAGACTTGGAGACTGATCTTTACTGATTGACGAATAGTGGTTCGCGTTACCGCACACTTTAATCTTTTTGGGTTGCTACGTGTGCGTTGAAAAGCGTAAGTGGACCAGTGTCCGCCAATAACGTAACGAGGCTAAAACAGTCTAAACAGTCTATGCTATTTCTTTCATGGGATCGTGAGTCTCAATTTTATCTAGCAGCGAGAGAGCTGATATATCATCTGACCAGGTTGATTACGCGCCACCACCACCTGAGACAAGGCAATGACTCGCAAAACAGTCAAGTTTGGAAAACGAGCCGGGGTGCTCATCTCGTTAACATGGTACGTCATCGTCATTCGTTCCCTCAACTGAAGTACTGATCATAACGTAGAACCAGGACAGTAGTGTCCAAATGAAGTCAGAACTTCCATTACAGGATATCCAGGTTGACGTGTCGCAGAGTATCCAGTACGACGACAAGGCTAGTTCAAGATTTTAACTAGGTTTGGAATTTTCGTTTGCGGGAGAACGAACACATGAATCCGCTTAATGGGTGGTTATACCACGTTAAACCAGATTTATAATTCATTGTAATTAACATATGATTTGTTGTTTGTAACCGGAACTGGATGTGGAGGCCATCTTGTATTCATATATTTAATGGCGAATTATGACTATCTCGTATCTATATACGTTATGAGGTATACATGATCAGGCATGTACTTGTTTGTAACTGGGCTCTCGTGTAGCCATTAGACAAGAAGAGATCGACCCCAGATGTTACGTCGGATGAAGTAGGCAATAGGCCCCACATATTGCTCACATAGAAACTTGCGAACGGAATGCACACCTTAGTAAAGATTGACACATTGTTACGATCCGCGAAAGTACCAGCACAGCATGGCGTGGTTATAACTGAAACTAACTTCAACCTTGAAATAGCTTTTTAATAGTCCGTTTTTAGAGGGCCACGATGCCATCATCCCTATATGCTAGCCTAATGGCGCCAAGTTCCCAACCTGTTGCGACTAACCCAGCAGTTAGCTGATGACCATGACTCAGAGCTCTATATGACGTCATTCTCCCTACGCAAATGAGTCATCTACCCAACCAGTCACAATAACACTTGCTTACCGACTTCCACAACAGGGCGTTTCCCCACTCTTCTGGTTTATCACTCACCTCAAACACAATATGACCACCATCCGCAATTTGGTCATGACGAATCACAGGCCAAGTCACGACTTCGCCATTTATCGTCAAACTTTTGACGTACGGCATGGTTTAGGTGTCCCGTGCTGTAATGGTAAGCTTCCGTTCCTCTCGACCGTTCGGAATGGCTGGTAGAGTGATGGTTATTTCGTCAAAGAACGGGCTACATAACA